>ML276532.1:102177-138552 GCA_005239495.1 Nicotiana undulata | reverse complement strand
GGACCGCCCCTGCGGTCCCAGCCTCGCAGGTGCGACTTTTCTCGCAGGTGCGACCCAGGCGCCGCAAGGGCGGCTCCGCAGGAGCGGCCCCTTCTGGGCTGGCCCAAGTCCGCAGGTGCGATCCTTTTTCCGCACTTGCGATACCGCTGATGCGATCCTTTTCCGCACATGCGATACCGCAGGTGCGAGTCCCCTTCCGCAGGTGCGAGTCCCCTTCCGCAGGTGCGAAAATTGCCCAATTAATATATTAATTTCCAGAACAGTGTTTAGACGGGATTCTTTCAAAAATACACGAACTTCTCCTTCTCCAAGCCCCCTTAGGCATCCATTGAAGCTTCCTTTCACCAATAATTCATGGGTTAGTGAATCTTAACTTGTTTCCTTCATTTTTCATTAATCTTTATTGAATTCCTAAGCCTAAAACATGTAATTTAAGGTAGAAATTAGGGGAATTGGGTAGTGTTAGATTTTTGGAATTTTTGGGTGATTCAACCCCAATTTGGGGTCGAATCTTAAAACAAATTATATATTCTTACTCGTGGGGTTAAGGGTGATCGGATTTTTGTCCGAACCTCAAGTTTCGACCACGTGGGCCCGGGGTCAAATTTTGGAATTTTAGGAAGAATGATTGGAAATGGGTAATTAGGCTATGGGTTTGAATTATTGAGTCATTATTGATATACTTGAGTTGAATATGTCTAGATAATATCGTTTCGGAGCCGGACTATAAAGGAAAGGCGGTGTTAGAGGGTTGATCGCTCTATTTTGGACCCGAGGTAAGTGACTTGCCTAACTTCGGTGAGGGAATAGGTATTGTGTGCTACGTGTTTACCTGTTAATCATGTCCGCNATTTGTTGTCAATTGTACTCTGTTGAGATTGGTATAGCTGAGACCCTTGCCGGGCAACTGTGTGTTTAATATTGATACTATCCCCCTCGTTGAACATTATTGTCTCGCATTCTATATTATATTGCATGTTTCCTTGTCGTTGATATTTATCTTGTTCTGGTAAGGAAGATGGGTGATATTGTTATTTATGCACGAGGGAACATGACGTGCCTATTGATATTTATTATATACACACGAGGGGACATTCTGTGTTGAGATATTGTGATATATGCACGAGGGGACATGCCGTGCCGATTGATAGTTGAGATTACGCACGAGGGGACATGCCGTGCTCTGTTATTTGATTGATTCCCTCATACTGATAGTTGTTCTCCGGTTTCCGTTTTTACTTTCCAGTCGTACTCTCACTGTACCGTTAAGAATTAAATGTTGTTATCCTGTATCCCCAGCATGTACACCCCATATCTTATTTTATCGTTTAAGTTCCGATATTGTTGCTGCTCTTTAAATATCTTTCCCCCTATTTGTTTCCCATATCCCTCATATTATGTCATACTTGTTTCATTATCTGTTAATTCTTGTACATATATCTACTTAGACTAGGACAAGTGATCGTATTATGCTGAGTCTAGACTCGTCACTACTTCGGCCAGGGTTAGGCTTGGCACTTACTCAGTACATGGGGTTGGTTGTACTGATACTACACTGCACTTCCTTGTGTCGTGTAGATCCTGCTACCGGACCCCGTGGAGAGTTCTGAGGGAGATACCTTCAGTACACGTTAGAGCTTCGAGGTATACACTGGCGTCCGTGGATCCCGAGGCTTCTTTCCTTTATCGTTTCATTGTCTTTCTTCTTTACTTCCAAGACAGTGTTGCTCTTTTATTCCAGACTTGTATGTAGTATTCTAGTAGCTAGTCCGTGAGATTGTGACACCCCAGTTTTGGGAGTTTACGTTATTTCAGGATTGAATGTTCTTCCTTTCCGCATTCAAGTTTTGTTATTTTTAAAGGTATGTTATTGATGTACGGTTAAACGGTTTTCCACTATTATCCCAGTATATGATTGAATTAGTTAAAGTTGAAAGGTTAGCGTTTTATTTCTTATTAAATGGTTTTTAAATTAATATTGCAAGTTATGCGTTGGCTGGCCTAGCGGGTTCAACATTAGGCGCAATCACGATCTAAAGAGTAGAATTTGGGTCGTGACAAATTACTATAATTATCTGAAACTAATTATATATGTTGGTCAAAGTCAACTTGTCTTTTAAGGTTTTCTAAAGGTCACAGCCTCACGGGCGTTCAGCAAATTAAAGGGATTAGTTGATGAAATTATTTATTAATATACTCCACATATCTACCAGGAAGAATATTTTTTGTTCTAAAATCATTGTGGCAGTTTTTTAGCAAGACTTTTGATTAATGAAAGATAGAATAATGTATAGTTTATTTCATCGAGGTCACCTTTAATTTTTTTAGTGAAAAATCTCAATCGACTTTTCCTTTACGTTCTTATAAAGATGACAACAACGTACCTATTCATCTAACTGCTAATTTATATTTTAATCTTTATCAGATGGAGTATTTGTTTATTCAAACAATTACTATATTACTATATAAAGAAAGAGTTAAGCTATATACATTGTCAACGTAATAATTATTTTACACTATCATGGCACCAAAAGAATATTCACAAACTAGCTCTCCTTAAATGCATTTTCTCCGTTCGCTTTTACTTTGTATATATATATATGTTAAAAATAATTTTTTATTTTTACTTGTCGCTTTACGCATATATCAAGAGAAAATAATTTTTTTTCATGTTATACCCACAGTATTTATTACTCATTTCAAATCGTTTTCTCAAATCCAATAAAATATATATCAATTAATATGGGTATCATGGTAAGTTATGCACTAATTTATTACTATTTCTTAAGGGGCATGAAAAGTTAAAATATGTCAAGTAAAAATAAATAGAGTGAGTGAGTATGATTTATTATGAGGTTACGTGTTACAACAGATAAAGATAACTCGATAATATAAAAATTCTGTACACGGTATATATAAGTTAAACAATAAAGAAGTCGACAAACATTGACTAATTCTTTTTAAAACGAGAGTGAAAGTGAAATAAAACTTATCTTGGAACTTGGACGTTGCCATATTGTTCCCTAAGAAATACACATAAATACTACAACAAGTGAGGTCTTCATCCTTCATTTTCCACTAAATCCAGCTTTTGAAATGGAAACAGTAAAATTAATAGGAACTCCTTTCAGTTTTTTCACATACAGAGTTATTTGGGCACTAAAGCTAAAGGGAATAACTTATGAATACATAAATGAAGACATGTCCAAGAAAAGTCCTTTGCTTCTGAAATACAATCCAATTCACAAGAAAGTCCCTGTGCTAATCCATGGTGAAAATCCAGTCTGTGAATCCATGGTCATCGTCGAATACATCGACGAGACATGGCCACTGAATCCATTTCTTTCGGCTGATCCCTACGACAGAGCCGTGGCTCGGTTTTGGGCTAAATATGTTGACGAGAAGGTATGATGTTATTAAGATCTACATTCTTTTCCTTCTACTTTCTTTAGCAAAATTGTAATTTCATACTATTCAGAGTGCGATGAGATGATTGAGATTCCTCTAACTTTAACTAAAGGTCTGGGATTTGAGCTTTTGAGAAAGAGAATCTTTTTGTTTACCAATAAGCTTTAAATATTAGAAAAAATTACAATGTCAACCTTTTTATACAAGTTAGGAGAAAGAAACTACTAGTGCAACAACAACAGTAACAATAATATAACCAATAAAATTTTAGAAGTTAAGTTTGAAGAGGATAGTGTGTGCGCAGATCTTACCCTTACCTTTTGCCGATAAAGATGTTGCTTTCAATAGACTCTCGGCTCAAAGCAAACATAGTCACATAAAAAAAATTACGTACTAGTGCATCTAACTAAAATACAGAAACAGATGCCTTATAGCCTGTCTGACCAAGCTTTTTGGGAGTTTAAAGTGCTTTTTTGGCCAAAAATACCTTTTTCCCAAAAATTTAGGTGTTTCGCCAAGATTTTAGAAGGAAAAAAAATTACTTTTGAGGAGAAGCTGAAGCAGTTTCTGAGAAGCAGATAATTAGCTTCTTTCCAAAAACACTTTTTTGGGAAGCACTTTTGAGAAACATACACTTAGAAGCAGTTTTTAAAAACTTGACCAAACACAAATTAATGCTCAAAAGTGCTTCTCAAATTAAAGAATCAAATACAAACTGCTTATCAAAATAAGCTTATTTTAGAATTTGATCAAATTCTTGCCTTTCAAATGCTTGACAAAGGATTTTAATTTGTGTTGCAGTCATATAATACGTGGAATGTGTTTTGCAACACTGGAGAGAAGCAACAAAATGCCATAAAAGAGAGCTTGGAAATGCTTAAAATTATAGAGGAAAATGCTTTGGGAGAAAAGAAGTTATTTGGTGGTGAAAATATTGGGCTAGTAGACATAGCCTTTGGAGGGTATGCTCAATGGATGGAGATTATAGAAGATATTGTGGGAGTTAAGTTGCTTGATCCTCAAATTTTTCCTAGTCTCAACAAATGGATCAAGAATTTCAAAGAAGTTCCAGCAATCAAAGAAAATCTCCCTGATCGTGATGAGATGTTTGCATATATGAAGAATGCTAGGGACAAGATGTTAGCATCTCCATAGGGAGATGTTCATATCTAAAATTTTAATGAATTTTTATATACAAATTTTTATTTCGCGTCGAAAGTTATGGATTCAGTTGAACCCGTAGGTTGTACATTACATCCGACTCTAGACCAACTATCTTCATTATTGATTCAATCAACTACGCTTCAATCTCTATATGAATTTTGTGTATCCATTTTGCCTTGTTCAATCGTTAATCAGCAATGCTTCAATCCCTATATGAATTCTCTGTTTAGCTAATACGAACATAGCGTTATGACTTTGAGTCACTGGGTGTCAACGAATATTTAAAAATTGACTAAACCGACCGAATTTTACCGTATCGAACCAATTTATAAGTTCTTTTAAATTAAACCATTTGTTTTTCTATATAAATTTATAATTGTACCAATAATTAGGGTAGGTTTTTATTTTATAAAAATAAATCGAGAAAATATCAAATCGTACCGAATAAATTTACAATATAAAAAATACATTACAAAACCGAATTTATGGATTCAATTATATTTCATGGGAAAAAAACCTTCTATTATCTCAGTTTTATCGTTGTCTAATTGGACAAACAAAAATACATAATTAGAAGCATAACTAATATACAAGTTGTTATCGTATAAGTTTGAGTATAATACGTTGTTTGGTTGCATAACAATCATAGTATAAACTTTACCCTAAACAATGATTGCATTTCACCTTTTGTGTATCAGTGTATGAATAATATATGCATAAGTTATACAAGAATCTATATAGTATTTTCTATAATGTGGAATAACATTACAGAAATTAGTACTACAATGACAAAATTACCTTCATCACTTCAGACTCAATTTTTTTTTTTCCTATGTCTAATATGCAGAACCACGCGCTGCTTATGTTCAAAGCTTTAATCAAATGTTTGGTTATTATTTCAAAAGCTATTCAATTAATTTTTGCATTATTAATTCCTCTATAATTTGTCTTTGAACCAAACGATTCGCAAAAGATTTCAACTTTTAAGTGGGCGTTTAGACATAAAAATTGTAAAATTTTAAAATAGGGGAAAAAATGTTTTCAAGTGAAAATGGTATTTGAAATTTAGTGAGCGTTTGGGCATAAGAATTAAAATTCAAAAAGGGGTGAAAAAAAATTTCAAGTGAAAATGGTATTTGAAATTTAGAGTTGTGTTTGGACATGAATATAATTTTGGGTTGTTTTTGAAGTTTTGTGAGTGATTTAACTGAAAGTCACTACCGCCCCAGCTGTTGTGCGGGCTGCACCTCTACCCCTACCACGGCCTCGACCCCTCGTGGGTCCAATTGGTGGCTGGTCATCCTGTCCGGTAGCACGTGTCCTCATCATCTGTGAAAGAATGAAACAATAGAAGTTTAGTTATTAGAAGCAATGGATTCGCACGACAAGAGCTCAAGAATGTGAGATTTTTCCTAAGGGTTCTGCAGTCTCTCGAAGATAAGTACAAACGTCTCCGTACTGATCCACAAGACTCTACTAAACCTGCTCATGACTTGTGAGAACTATGTAACCTAGGATCTGATACCAACTTGTCACGACCCAAACCACCCAGTCGTGATGGCACCTATCGCGGTACTAGGCTAGCCGATTCATGATTCAGAACATACTATGATCCATTACAATAATTTATTTCCTACCCCTTTTTATCATAAATCTTTCATAAAACAATCCAAAACAAGTAAAGGTAAACATATATAAAATTAACAGCTCGGCCTCGGGTGTCACTAGTCATGAGCATCTACGATACAAGTCTGATAGTACTAGGTCCGATACAGTCTAAAATGACAACAAGAGAAGTCTAATAGAAATAACAAATGGAGGGTAGGAGGGAGAAGAGCAAGGTTGCAATCGCCGTGCAGCTACCTTGCTATACTCCGAAATCAGCTGAGGACAAATCAACTCTCACTCGAACGTCCCGTGACACCTGGATCTGCACACAAGGTGCAGGGAGTAACGTGAGCACGCCAACTCAGTAAGTAACAACCATAAATAAAGGCTGAGTGCAGTGACGAGCAGTAAAATCACATAAAGTTCATAATATAAAGTCTCAGTGAAGCAACAAAATGTCAAATCAGTGTTTAAGACAAAACATCTCGTAAAACTCCAGTTTCAATAGAAAACATGTTAAAATATTTCCAACAACTTCAATAGAGGCTTAATACAAATTTGGAGCGAAAACAATAATTTCATAAACAAGCCCCTCGGAAAAAATATCACTCATAAATAGCCCTTCGGGCAAGCCTCACAGTCATTCATATTAGCCCCTCGGGCATACCTCACCATCACGCATGCCTCCCGGTCACTCATCACTCGCACTCGGTAGGTACTTGCGCTCACTGGGGGTGTGTACAGACTCCGAAGGAGCTCCTTCAGACCAAGAGCTATCAAGCCAATCATGGCGTAAATCAAAGAATCATGCTGCGGTGTGCAGCCCGCTCCCAAAAATGAACATGTTGCGGCGTGCAGCTCGATCCCACAAATAAGCATGCTACGATGTACAACCCGATCCAAACATAAACATGCTACGGCGTGCAACTAGATCCCATAAATATCCTCACAATCAGGCCCTCGGCCTCACTCAATCATAAACTTCACAAGCCACTCTGCATTTCAATAAAAAAATCATGGGACTCAGCCCAAAATTAACTTTCATGTGCTTCAAAAATAGAGTAATGAATCTGAATCAAAAAGTGAACAGGAAAAACCATGACTGAGGATAGCTTTCAAATCAAAACAGTGTGAGGATAGTAATAAAATACTCGAGGGTCCAACAGTACTGGCACAAGGCCCCAAACATGGCATTCAGCCCAAGTATGAGAATTCTTTCTAAAACACATAGCTATTATACAACTTAATCAAAATATGCAACTCTACAGTTGCTACGGGACGGACCAAGTCATAATTCCTAACGGTTCACGTCCACACGCCTGTCACCTAGCATGTGCATTACCTCAAAACAGTAAACATATACTAAATCCGGGGTTTCATACCCTCAGGACTAGATTTGCAATCGTTACTTACCTCAAACCTGGCGAAAATCTAGTCTGCGATGCTTTTTCCCCTTGATTCGGCCTCCAAATGCTCTGAATCTATCCAAAATCAGTATATATTCATCAATACACGCTAAAGGAATGAATCCCATATGAAAAATATCAATTTAGATC
The DNA here is from genome assembly GCA_005239495.1 of Nicotiana undulata. Taxonomy (NCBI): domain Eukaryota; kingdom Viridiplantae; phylum Streptophyta; class Magnoliopsida; order Solanales; family Solanaceae; genus Nicotiana; species Nicotiana undulata. The sequence continues at coordinate 130,816 of ML276532.1, read as the reverse complement.
AAAATCGCCAAAATTGGCCAAACCTGGCCACCGGCCCCACGTCTCGAAATCCGATAAAATTCACAAAACTAAGAAACTCATTCACTCACGAGTCCAACCATACCCAATTTATCAAGATCCGTCGTTCCACTCCCAAAAATTCATTTTATGAATTTTCTACAATTTTCCCCCAATTTTCATCGTGATTCTCTAATCAAATGATGAATTCAATTTTATAATCATGTATTAGCCAAAACTGAGTTAGAATCACTTACCCCGATTAATTTCTTGAAAAAACTTCAAAAAATCGCAAAAACCCGAGCTCTCTAAGTCAAAATATGAAATAAAATCCTGAACCTCGTATTTATAGTGCACCCCTCGGATTCTCACTTCATTGACCGCTAATCTCAGCGCCCCCCGTGATCGCCTCACCTCGGTCCGCGCAATTCCCCAACTCTAACGGTCACACCCATTTTTCCGTTGTTCGCGCCAACCTCCTCCGCTGAGCGCAAAATTTTGCCGCCTCCGCGGAATCTTACCGATGTCCGTGTAATTTCAACGCGATTCTCACTTCCAACTTCAGAAACTCAACACCAGCAACATTAGCAACACCAATAACTGTTTTCAACAACTAAACTCATCTGATAACTATCTGAAACACACCCGAGGCCCTCGGAACCTCAACCAACCATACCAACGCATTCCATAACGTCATTCAAACTTAGCCAAACCTACAAATCACTCAAAATAACACCGGAACATCAAATCAAACTCGGATTCAAGCGTAAGAACTCAAAACTCCTAAATTCCACAAATGACGCCGAAACCAACCATACCTAGTCCGAATATCCTCAAATTTTGCACACAAGTCAAACATGACACCATAATCTACTCCAACTTTCGAAATTCTATTCCGACCCCGATATCAAATTTTTCACTATTGATCGAAAATCGCCAAATTTCTAATTTCACCAATTCAAGCCTAATTCTACTACGGACTCCCAAATTTCGTTCTGAACCCGAATCAACCATCCTGATACCATACAATACAGTTGAACAACACCTACATAAATAGAAATGGGAAAAACGGGCTATAACTCTTGGAACGACTGGCCGGGTCGTTACAGAAAAAAAGGGAAAAATTTCTTATGTTCAAACGGGCTCTTAGAGTTGTGTTTGGACATGAATATAATTTTGGGTTGTTTTTTAAAGTTTTGTGAGTGATTTGAGTGAAAATTTAGAAAAACAACGTTTTGAAACTTTTTAAATTTTCCAAAATTTCCAAAATGTATGTTGAAGTGAAAATTGGAAATTTTTTGAAAAAAGGAAAAAAATGTTATGTCAACCTCCAACAACTTCAAAGGAATAAATATATGAAAGTAAAAGAATAATAATAAAAAGAAAGAAATTAAAATTAAAATAAGGGAAATTAAGAGAGAGATTAAAAAGGAAAAACAAAAAGAAACTAAGAGAGAAGAGAGCGAGAGAGAGAGAGATCTTGCTCCAAAAATCAAATTTACAAAAAAAAAAAGAGCCGTTCTCCCTCTATTTCCTTCCTCTCCGATCCAATTTATGGATTCCTTTTAATCGAATTTAGGATTTATTTTTCTCCTCAATTTTCCAAAAATTTCCAATTTTATCCCATTAAATACTTGTAAACGACAATTCAGTTCTTTATTTATTTCCATTCGTGCACCGATTGATTTCCAGATTCACTTACATTGCTAATTGATCTTTGTTTTAGTGGATAACCTGATTTAATTATTTTAGGGTTTTCGACAATGATTTAACTGAATTTTTAAAAAAAAATTGTTGATTGAGATTTTCGGATTTAATGGCGTCGGCTCAGGTGCTGCGTAAGCAAGAGCATTTGCAAGCTGGGAAAAAGAAGGTACGAATTCAAAAATTCTAGAAAGTTTTTATTTAATTGCTTTTATATTTATTTAATTCATTTATGTGTTGAATTACTAGATTGGCCGGAAAATAATGAGTCATTGTAGTTAAGGATATTCTTACTGTTTGTTTGATCAGTTTTTCATGTTATCTTTTGCTTAATGTTTGTTCTGAATAATGTTAATGAGCTGATTACGGTTTGTGGTACACACAAATTGCTAGCAAAAATGTTGATTTTGTATGAGTTTAACTTATATGCACGACAATGCAACTTTTTTATACTATCGGGTCACTCAAATGATATCTACTGGTAACCCTCCATAAAAATGGGATTCGTAATCTTGCTAATAAGGCAGGTTACTTGCTACAACATGTAAAGGTGATAACAATCCATTGAGCCTTAATGATCTGAATTTCAATTAAGATCAACGGGATCTTCTCAATGCTTATCTTATTTGCATTCTCACATGCACATTATCTTTTAGAGAGGGTGACCATTTGCAGAATTAGTATTAGCCTCTGTAGTTTCTGTTTTCCCTTATGCCTATTCTTTTGAGATATAATATGCTTATTCTTAATGCCTTGATTAGCAATAGCAACGATATGTGATAGGGAGTGTTGATTTTGGTGAATATTTGGTTGGAGTATAAGAATGTTTTTTCCTTATATTAAATTTGGTGCAATGTTTCTTTGATCTTTTAATTCGTTATTTTGTATCATTTGCAGCTAGAAGAGTTTCGTAAACAGAGAGCAGCACAAAGGGCTAAAAAGTCTACTTCCAACAATCAGCTTCACAATCCAGATGGAGGCTCTGAGAATAAGTCTTCAGAAAATGAACACGCAAGAATCATTGACTCTCGTGGGGCTGGTACATCTGATGAAGCTGGTGGAGCTGCTTTGGAGTTAGCTCGAGTAGATGTTAAGCATGATTTCATGAATCCTGATCTTTCCCGGAAGAGTGGTTTTGCTTCTTCCTATGATGCTAATGCTAGTTTTACTCACAGTTTATACAACAATGACAATGATGCTAGCACTATTTCTTCTGTTAGTAGAAACAAAAATGGTTTTGATTCTTCCATCTCAGTGTCATCTCATTCGGGAGATAAAGTGTTTAAGGGTGATGAAAGCCCAAAGTTGTCTAAACAATTCAGCAATAGTTCTGATATCTCTGAGAAAACAGAGAATTATGGAGCCTTAGGAACTGTTGGAGTTGGATTTAATGGTAGTCATTCTACAGCTAATTTTCCTTCATCAGCCCCCAGTTACAATAAAATTTCCAGTCAGTTTACTCATGATGGTGTGGGTAAAAGCATACCAGAGGACAACAACAGAAAGAATCTTTCTGTAATAGATACTGGTACTTCTCATTCTGCTCCTGCTAATGTTTCACCTGAAAATTCCCTTGGTCCTGAACTGCAAGAAAAATCAGGTTACATGGATCCTTGGGCTAGTGGGTTGACTTCCTCATATGAAGGTAATTTTGTGGTATGTTTAATTTTGTTTTAACTTACTTTTATCTTTTGTATTGTACTTTCCCTGTACCTAGCAAACCTCATTGCCTATGTGCTATATATCTATTGAGTTAATCACTTGGGGTTGCATAATCTGACATATTATTCCCATTTTTTGATAGATTATATGCAACCTACAACCAGCAGTACAAATTCTTCTTTGGCAGTTGGGCAAAAAGATAGTGCCGTGGAAGCTAGTAGTTCTATGGTTTCTGATATTGGGCATGGCCAGTTTAGCAGCTCTGGTTTTTACATGACCAACAATTCTTCTTCTTGGGCATCTGATGGCATCAGTTCAGAAGCAAGAAGTTCTTCTACTTATTCAAAAATGTCTCCTCCCACTGTTGGAAGGAGATCCCGTCCATCCTTTCTCGATTCCATCAGCATTTCAAAAGTTCCTGCTATATCCCCTTCTCAAACTGAATCAGTTTCTGCAGACAGATTTGACCAGAAGGTTCATCCCACTGACACTTTGGAATCGTCCAACTCCATGAACATGATGAACTCTTCAACTTTTTCTGCTAAGGGGTCTGATAAGTTGAATCATCATACTGAGAAAGACACGGGCAACATGGACAACCATTATCAGTTTTATGCAAAAAAACAGAATGAAGATTTTGCTGCTTTAGAACAGGTCTTTTTTTCATTTATTTCCCTTGCTTTAGAAGTGAGAAATTTAGGGTAGGATGTCTTCGAAGTCAAAATATAGTTTGAAGCTACTGCTATGTGATGGCTAATATGTGAAAAGCGCTCTGCTGTTGAAAATTATTCTTAGTAGTGAGAACATTGCACTATAATAAAGCTGTTCACTTACTAGTTATGTGATGCGTCTTGGAGAGAACGGCAGAAGTTGAGCTACCAAATTTCCCATATAGTTTCAAAGATACAGATTCTGTGAATTGAATGCAAGATATTGAGTCTTTCACATTGAAATATGAAGACTAAAAAAGTTTCAATATAAAATATAGTGGATGGTGGCTCGGTAAAGTTGAATGGAATGCAAAAATGTTAGTAAGGTAAAATACTGCCGCAACGTGCATTAGTCAGATTTGATTTAAGTTTATGTTGTGGTATATGCACTTGGAAAGGTCTTTGATTGTGTAGAGATTAAGCTGAAGGGCAGCCTGGTGCACAAGAGATTAAGCTGAAAGAAGTAAAATAATTTAACATATTAAATATCTTAATAAATAGACTCTGATGTGAAGTGAACATTGGCTAATCATGCTCTTTTTCTTTAATTTTAAGAAAGATTCTTTGTTTACTAGTGCAAGAATACTCACTTTTATATTGAGGGGGGCAGTGAACAGGGATGTTAGGGGCCATGCATGATTCCATAACTCTCAGGGATGTAGGATTTTGCATCAGGGTATTAAATTGTTAAATACCTGTATGATGTGTACTTCTGCATTTTTGACAGCATATTGAAGATTTAACGCAAGAGAAGTTCTCTTCGCAACGTGCTCTTGAGGCTTCGCGAGCTCTAGCGGAGTCTCTATCTGCTGAAAATTCAGCCCTGACAGAGAGTTATAACCAACAGGTACGCATTTTCCTTTCATATATGTAAAACAGATTGGCTTTACAGTAGAATTTTTGAAGGCAAAAGAAGAAATTTACAAAGCCTTAAGGTTCATTGCATTTTGTTGATCGCTTTTTGGTGCAAACTGGCTTTTGCACCAGATGTAGATGATATTTTAGAGGCAATTGCTGATTTGCACAACCTGTAATTACGCCTGTTGCACTGGCTTAGTGCAAATATTTATATAATATATTATTTACCCATAAAAAAAAACAGATTGGCTGAATACATAGACAGACACTTGAAAGGGAAAGGATGCCACATAAAATGGAATAGAAGGAGTAGTAATTATTTCATTAACGTGGTGGAAAAATCTACTCAAAGTTATGATTCTCTACAAATAACACCTATCATCTGTACTAATATGAACTTCATGTGTGCACAAAAGAAAATAAATTAAGAAACACAATGTAGGCCTTCATTTTTACAAATCATTTTTCTTTAAGGATCTTAGGTACCTTACTCTCCAAAGAACCCACATGATAGCTAAAAGGGCTACATCCCATGATCTACATCTTTTTTTTCTTCTGAAAGACCTGCTGAACGTCACAGGCTTAACTATAGCTGATGTTGACTACTGTATTCCAAACTGATTCGGTACACAAGTGATTAACAGCCTGAACGTGTATCAAAAAGTGTTCCACGTCTTCTCCTTGTGGGTTTACTTGCATAACACCAGCTAACATTTGTTGCATTAAGTATTGTCTGCACATGTCTAACATTCTCGGAAAGTTTTATTGATCAGTTAAAAGAAAAAAAAATTCTTACTCCAATCAGTTGCTTAATTTTCCTTGCAGGGCAGTTTTGTAACCCAATTAAAGGCCGACATAGAAAACTTGCAGGCGGAAATTAAAGCACAACTGGTTTGTACATATCTTGCTTACTTACTCCCAATTATTGCTGTATTAGCTGATCTGTATTTTTCTTTTTGAATGTTGACTCATTGAATTTCATTGCACAACATAGCTAAAATTGCGAATTGGTGTTATTAGGTGTCAGTGTCTGCTACTGATTTTATATGTGTGCATTTTCAAGTTGATCGACCAAGAAATGAAACGACCTATCTGCTTTGCTATTGTTGATATGACATCTTAAAAGTGGTAGAACAACAAGGATGTTGCAGAAAGTATAAAAATGTTCCATTGTTTTTAAATAGTACAAATAAATGTGGTTGTTTGGATCTTCCATTCTTCATTTTCTATAAATGTGGTTGTTCGGATCTTTCCTTCTTCATTTTTAGTTTCTTTCTCCTGCTGGGTTGCATAACTAGCATTTCGACTCTTATAAATGAGTTGCGTATGAAATGCCTGATTACAAATAATTATTTGATTGATCTGGAGAGTTGATAGTATGTTGAAGGATCCAACATTTTTTCTTCTCTGAGCATGTCGCACTAATGATTTTTGTTTTTCTTGATAAATTGTAGTGATTTACATTTTTATTTCTTATACATAGATTTTTGACATTAAAAACTTGGTCTTGAACCTTAGTTCTTGGTCACCCCTCTTTCTTCGTTTTTTCCTTTGAAGGGGCTTCATGAAGTATATTTACCTTCATTTAGTCTGAAACTATGTCAGCAAGGCAAGAGATTCTCGGAGTTATGTTGAATGGTTTTCCAGATAATTTTTTTGTAATGGGTACAATTTGAAGATTTGAACCGTATTTTCTATGTTAATGCCTGTTGAAGAATGTGTTACTGTTCATTCATCTTAACTCTATAGTGAAGGATACATCTGCAATCCTATTATTGTAGAAAGTTTTTGCAATTGGATTGGTGGAATGAACTGGTTTCTCGTATTGAGATTATTTCAGATTTCAGGCAAGCAGTCTTTGTACTAACATAGCCTCATGAGTTTTAGCTATTCATAGTAATGGATTTGATTCTTGCCATAATCTTGGAGATATGTGATTTTCTATTTGTTGCATTCAATGTAAGCAGGTCGAACTTGAAGCTTTGAAAATGGAATATGCAAACATACAATTGGAATGTAATGCTGCAGATGAACGTGCCAAGCTATTGGCTTCTGAAGTGATTGGATTGGAAGAGAAGGTAACCAACCATAGCATTGCCTGATGTTGAACCAATTCCTTCACAAAGCCCTTAACGAGAATTTAAAATGAATTTAAAACTTGAATGAAACTGTTGAGCTATACCTATTGGAAGAGAAACATACCTTCTTTTTTTCAAAAGAGAACCTGTATTCCACTAGAACTCTATCGTATTTAAAATCTAATCGTAGACAGTGTTGTTTATATTGATATTTCATGTTTGTTGAACTTGAAAGCGACTTAGCTTTGTGGGTGTAGCTAGCAAAGTCTGTTGTAGATACGGTTCCCTTTTTGTCCTTTTTTTTGGTTAATCATTAGCCAACACATCTTATGCAGAGTCACTTGATATATTCACTTTAAGAGTGTAGAGTGAGGCTATCGGAGAACTCATATGGTAGCCTCATAATAATGCATTGGTCATATGCAAATAATTTAGCCTTTCTTCATCAATTGTCCAGAAATCTGCAAGGGGATTACATTTGTCTTGAATTTTTGGTTTCACACATTCTCTGCTAAGTCCTCCACCAAGGTATCTTTTCAATGTCTGTCACATGCAATACTTAGTTTTTGATAAATGTCTGTCACATGTAATACTGGTGTGGTATGTGAAGTCTGATCTTTTGTCCCTTCTTCTTGTGGTTTAAAAATAAAATTGAAATTAACTTGGTCAATGCTGACTTGGGTAATTTATTTGTCCAATCTTTGTTGTCTATTTTTTCTTCTTTGGATCGTTGCATACGGTTGCTTTCATGTTTCTTTTTTTATTATATTTCCTGTTGATATTGGAATTTTGGGACTGTCTTCTCTCTTTTTTGTAATTGTGCCTTCTCTAGTTCTCTTTTCTTCAGAATTGATGATTAAGTGTGATCACTAATTTTTTTGATAAAGGATAATCTCCACTCTGAGACAATAACTTTGACTAAACAATCTTGTAGGCACTTCGTCTGAGATCTAATGAGCTTAAACTGGAGAGGGAATTGGAGAAATCACAAGCTGAAGTATCTTCTTTCAGGTATGCTCATAGCTTTCCTGTGAACACGTCTAGGTCATAATTTTCATTCCCAATCTGATCTGGTCATAGTCATCTTTCGCTTATATTTGTTCATCCCCTCCTCCCATCTCTTCGTTATCCTTGCCTTGTCCTTTCTGGACGACCCACCCTTTTCGACAGTGGAGATGCCTCTTTTTCTTTTGGAGCAAAAATGGAAACTGGTTTGTGGTTTCGTTCTTTCTTGTTTAATGCAGGTGGAAATCATTGATAGCAAGATATCATAACTGGGATAAAAGCTAAGGGAAACTTAGATAACACAATCATTTTAGTGAAATTAATATCCTTATACAATTGCTCTCTTAATAAAGAAGGAAGTGTGGCTGAGCATTATTCTTCCAATGGCTGGCAGCTAAATTCTAGAAGAGGTTTTAATGATTGGGAGATGGAAGAAATTTGTCAATTTTTTCAGATAATGGATACAGTTGTGATAGAGGAAAGTAAGGAGGACACCATGGTTTGGACGGCAAGCGCAGATATGAAGTATTCTGTCAAAAGTGGCTATAAACTTCTTCAGGAACAAGCAGACCATTATGTATCTAATTGGCCACGGAAAATGCTATGGAGTACAAAGGAACCTGTTAAAGTAGCCTACTTTGGGTGGTTAGTTATCAGAGAGGCCTGCTTAACTCAAGACAATATGTAGAAAAGAGGTTTCAATTTAAGCAATAGGTGCTATCTGTTTGAAGAAGGTTTGGAATCAGTCAACCATCTGTTCATTCATTGTAAAATTGCTAAGCAATGATGGGAGCTATTCTTGAACCTTTGTGGAGCTACTTGGGTTAGGCAATCAAGCACTAGAAATCTATTGGCTAGCTGGCAAGGACAGAAGATAAGAAAGGAAATGAGGCAGATTTGGAGAACTATCCCATTATGCATATTTTGGACCATCTGGAGTGAGAGGAACAATGTTTGTTTTGAAAGTAAAAGAATCAGATATCTAGAATCAAAAACTCTTGTCTACATAACTTGTTTTTTTGGTGTAAGAGGTGTCTGTTAGAAAACATGGATCAGTATATGGAATTTTTGGATTTGCTAGGAAAGATGTTATTGGAGGTTTCTGTAAATGTTGTCTGGTCCTTTTTTCTGTAATTTTCTGTACCATCTTGGTACTTTTATCAATAAAACTTTAAAGGGCAGTCCGGTGCACTAAGCTCCTGCTATGCGCGGGGTCCGGGGAAGGGCCAGTCGGCCGGACCACAAGGGTCTATTGTACGCAGCCTTACCCTGCATTTCTGCAAGAGACTGTTTCCACGGCTCGAACCTCGAACCTCGAACCCTTGACCTCCTGGTCACATGGCAGCAACTTTACCAGTTACGCCAAGGCTCCCCTTCCTCAATCAATAAAACTTTACCTTATCAAAATAAAATAAAATAGTTGATTACTATGATAAGGATATCCCCCAGTGGCGAAACCAGAAATGTTTCAAAGGGTGTTCAGACTTGAAAGAAGTAAAAAAAAAGTTCCCGACAAAGGGTGTTCAATATATGTCTTCTACGTCTAAAATTAATATTTTACCTATATACATAGTATAATTTTTCGTAATATTTTGACGAAGGGTGGTCAACTTTCGTAATATTTTGACGAAGGGTGGTCAGTTGACCACCCTTAGTAAAAGGTGGCTTCGTCCCTGTATCCCGCATACTAGATATTAAACAACGGAATTATGCTGGTGTTTTTTTCCTGTTGCACTGCAAGTGTGCCCCATGCATATGTCTTGGAACAGCTGGCGCTGCAGAGGCAAGGGACTTCTTGTGCTTTTCATTAATAGAAAAGATGTGCAACTGGTAATAAAGACAGATCTCCAGAAACTAAGTAAATCTGTTCTGATTCACTTATTTTGGAGTTTGATGTTAATCGTTAGTTGGCTGATTTAGAGTGCTGTTGTGATGATTAAAGGTATATGGTAATAAGGATATACAGCTTGAGGAATGAAAGCAAATACTCCGAAAGTGTGGACAGAGGTTACTGTTTGAAAAGTTAAGAATGGCAACATTAGAGGATTAAAAGGTTTGAAAGGAAAATCTAGAAATTAAATTAGCTGCCAACTCACATTTTCCCATGAGGATTCTTATTTCTTACTAATTTTAAAATAAGTTCAATGACTTGAATTTGCACTCAGATAATTGGACTTGGAATGAGTTAGGAAACCGCTGAATATTTTACACTCAACTGCTGAATACTTTATGATTCCTTTTGAGATATGGCAATTTGCCAAAGTACCAAAATACTTGCAACTCCAGGAATTTAATTATATGGGTTCCTTGACCTGACATCGATCTTCTGAAAATAAGAAATATGTTTCATGTCTACTCCCAAAAGTAACATTATATGCTCCAAACCTTACCTCTTGAAAAGAAAGCAGCTTTCCTTGTCCCCACTTGCGCCCATCTCATCTTGTTTATAAAAAGATAAAATTATCTAAAGTCGCCTGTCTTATTGGCTGAATATTTGAGTAGCATATGACTTGTTTTGCCTTAATCATTGGCTTCTAAATTGCATTAGATGTGGGTGTTGATCTCATTCAACTTTCTCTTGATTTTCTGCAGAAAGAAAATGGCGAGCCTTGAAAAGGACCGTCAGGATCTGTTGTCAACGATTGATGCTCTAAAAGAAGGTAAGATGCTGATAGTGGTTGTGTGCTAGATAACATGGTGGTTTTCATTTGTAGGAATACATGAGCTGCGGCTATATTGATAGATGTCTCCTCTTCACCGCCTTAAATAAACTTCACATAGATAATACTTCTTGCTTCCTCCTATGGCAGCTTGGGTCAATATAAACAAGCTATTTCACAATGTTTTTCTGTGACATCAACCATTATATAAGTCAATTATCATACTCAATCAAATGATTACCTAATACTCTTTTTCTTTTACCAACTGGATTACAGATTTTGAAAGGGTGTGTGATATTTTTACTGTTGTAATGAAGTATGTAGGTCCATGCATTTGTTGCTTGGCTTTTGGAGGTTGAGTTTATCTACCTGCAGGAAAAAATTTCCTGTATCAAACCACTGTGGAAAACAGTTTTGACGGGTCTTGTTTGGATCTTGCATAAATGCTTATCTTGTAAGCTGAAACAGTATGGCATCCGGAGAGTCTTTAAAGTCTGGGTCTGACTATTAATAATAGACCCATTCGACATGTTTTAAAACAATGAACGATTTCTTTTCTGACCTTTTTTTTAAGAAATGTGTGAGCGTTTTCTTTTTGAGTGGTTGGTAAGTTTGTCATGCAGGAATTCAAAATATTGTCTTCTTTATGACTACGCCAGCAAATGATTGAGTTTTCTTCTCTCTTGGTCTTGCTTTCTAATATATACACTAATTCCTCTTCTGAATATATACTAATTCCTCTTCTGATATCTGATCTTCAAACCTCGAAAATTTAAAAGCTTTATCGTTCTCTCAGAGTCTGCTTGGACAAATGCTGCAGGTGTTAGAGGCATTTGTTATTTTTATCCAAGAACCTGTTTGAACTCTTTAGAGTTTTTGGCTTGTTGATTTAAAGCAATATTAAGCTATCAAGGAATGTCAAGTGGTTTTTACTTGTGATTGGTTTAGAGAAATATTGAAGTGTCATCTCTTCCCCTGCCAGGTCTTTAGAGACCCTATTTTTGACTTGAGTGATTTTGCTTGTACTTAAGAGTGATATAGAGTTTCCATTTCTTTCCCCACCAGTTTCCTATACGTGTAGTCAGATCTTCTTATTTTTCTTTCTCTTAACAGAAAAGAAGCTGTTGCAGGCGAAACTACGAAAAGCTTCTGGTAGTGGCAAGTCACTTGATGTTAGCAGGAGTATGCCTAGTAAAAGAGATGTATCAACGTCAACAGAGGATCTCCGTATGTGGTGTCAGATTTCACCAATTACATCTTCAGAATGTCTCTTTATATTTGTTTTTACATTTTCATAAATTTTAATTATTTGGTGTTGTATTGGTTCAGGCGAAGATAAAGTCGTAAATACTACCATGGGTGACCCTAACTTAGAAGCTCACAGTACCGAGGGCCCAACCTTTTCATATCTGCCTGAGAATGACCAGCTCAGTCTTGAAAGTTTATCAACGGCTATTCCTCCAGATCAGATAAGGATGATCCAAAACATCAATACATTGGTTTCTGAGGTAGCTTCCTTCGCATAACATATTTGAGATTGATCATTTTTGCTCCATCTACTTCCTGTCTGCATAGCTGTTTATATATTAAGGCATTTTTTACCATACCAAAGATCTGAACAATTTTCTTCCTACTTGGATGCTTACAGTTAGCCTTGGAGAAAGAAGAGTTGATGAAAGCCTTGTCACTGGAATCATCTCAGTGCTCTAAATTGCAGGTAATTTGATGAAGGCAGCACTACCCTTGTTAGTAATATCATTCAGTATTCTTTTTCATTTTGGATCTAATATGTGAGTCAAATTATAGTTTCACCTTAACTTTGGGATCCTTTTGCACTTTGTACCTTTTTGTTCCTTCTACTTAAATCACCGATGTATAACTGCAAATGTACCATTTTTTGGCCGTGTGTCTCCTTCTGTAAGCCAGCCCCTCTAGTATGCTTCAACATGTTTTTTCAAGATCTTTCAATCTTCATATAGTGCTTTGGGATCACGGGGTTCACCTTTAGTTTAAAGGTGGATACTAACAATATTCTCTCTCAACTTTTTTTTGGTGGATTTTTCTTTTGTTCCTTGCGGAGTAAAGGAGGTAAACAAGGACTTGACCCGAAAGCTTGAAGCTCAAACACAAAGATTAGAGCTTTTGACTGCTCAAAGCATGGCAACTGGTAACAACCAAGCAAGGCAACCAGATGCTCTATCTGTGCACGACAGCACCACATATGCTGACGAAGGTGATGAGGTAACATTCATACCTTGAAACTTTTCATTCTATAATGATGCTGTATGAACTTTCTTGTACTCTAATATGACCTGTACTGCTGTACATATAACTGCTTCTGTATGCTTGTGAAATATCATCCTCTTAAAGTTATTTTTCTTGCCCTTTAATCTGTCAATTTTAATAGTTTTACTTCTATCTCACTCTGTATTTGGAATTTGAGGAATAAGTTGGCACGGAGTACCCTGTTAAAAAGAAGGGAACACGATTGTGCCCATGGATTTGTTATTTAATTTTTAAGCCATGCTTCAAGAGTGAGCTGCTTTAGTTCTTTTTATAGAGTAGTCTAAGAGACCTAAATTTGAGATTCTTTTTTTTCCTGAGCTTGCTGGAGCTTTATGGACCTGTCAGAGATGTAGAAACATTATAAAATACAGATATAAGTTTTCAAGCATCTGTAAATGTAGAGGTTCAAACATAGCATAACTGGTTACAGGAATGATATGAAGCAGCGATGCCTTAAAAGATCCACCTAAAGGACTGTTACTTCATGTTTTCTCGAACCAACTGAACACTCTTTTCTCCAACAAACTCTAACCTTTTGTAGATTTATGTAATTTAGAGATCTTGCAATAAGTATTAACAGTATAATACTGCTTGTCAGCTGGTTATCAGGTGCTCATTTTTGCATGTCAACCATTCTCTTTCTTTGACCTACTCATCTCCTTAACATTAAATATGATAGTTGCTGCCTTCGTCTTTGAGTATACTTTCTTCTTTTGCATCAGGTGGTGGAACGAGTCTTGGGATGGATCATAAAGCTATTTCCCGGAGGACCATCAAGGCGGAGAACCAGCAAGCTTATTTAGTTTCCATGATGGAGTTCGACGAGTGTTATCCATCAAAAGTTCATCTTTTCTCCTCTGCGCCTTGTACTTCTTGTGGCCTGATGGAGATGGTTTATGTGTACTGTTAATGGTTCATAGTCCCATTTTTTTCCCAGAAGAAGCAAATTGCTTCTAGGAGTCATTTTAAGATGTGATATTTGATAATTTCACAGATTTGTCAACAGAGCAGAACCTGTCCATTTTTTCCACCTACTGAACGCCCAATCGGAGACTGGAAATGAGAAATTGCTACAGAAAAAGGTAGGGGATGATGAAAACCTACTACGGAGAGACACAAGATGAAGTTTGTTAATAGGAGTATTATATTTAGGAAATGGTTTTACTTGTGAATTAATAGGAAAAGGAAGAGGAAAAGGATTAAATGCAACATTTTCCTGCTGGATTTTTTTTATTACTTACTTTTGGTGTTGTCTTAGTACTAGTGTATTTGTTTAACCCAATATATCAAAACAATGATCTCCTCAATTCTTTCAACATGCTCAGTACCAAGATTGCTAATGTAGTGGAGATTATAACTTTAGCATATAAGTTTATAAATGCATTAGAAAGCAAGTTCAAATTATAAAGTTACTTGTATGTGGAGGGATTAAATAAGAAATGCATAAGGAAGCTTGCTTTGAGGGATAGTAGAACTAGATTCTTCTTCAGGAAAGCTTGATCAAATGTGTGCACAACCTTCTTTACATCTCTTGTGGTGATAGTTAGGTGCTTCTGCACCGCCAAAGGTTGTCGTGTCATGGTTATTACTCCTCCATACCAGAGGCATCAGGTTTAGAGTTGTCAAAATGAGCTGGACTAGTCCAGCTCAAGCCTCGTGAGCTTTTAAATTTGGTGTGCTAGGACGAGACGTCACGCCAGGGCTGTTCATTCAGATCGGATATCCGATATCCGAACCGATCTATTCAATTTCGGATTGTGTTTATTAAAATTTCGGATCGGTATATTTTAATTGGATCCAATCCGAAATTATTAGGCAATGTATAAATACTACACTTTAATTTTGGATAGTCAGTACTTCCTTACATCTTCCTCCAATTTATTACCTTTACAATTGCTAGATTTAGCTATATTGGCACCATAGTACTCTTGTAATTGCATAAGCATGACTTTTCTTAATGCATTGCCTCTTTTACAAAGAAAATATACATATTAGTTTGCAACTTTGAGGCATAATAATACGATTCGAAATCCGATCCGATCAAAACTTTAAAATCCGATATAATTCGGATCGGATTCGGATTACATTTTTTAGAATTCGAAATTCGAATCGGAAATGTGCTAAATCCGATTCGATCTGTGCACAGCCCTACGTCCCGCCATATGAATGGGCCTTAAAGTGGGTAGCCCAACCCAGCCCTAAGAGGGTCGTGTGCTAGGTCGGGCATGCCTTTCAAATTTTATTTTATTTTTTTTAGAAAAAAGAATTGTTTAACCAATAAATTAGATTCTCAGCCAAAGTTATTTTAAGAAGTACTCGGACTTCTGATAACCAAGGAAATTAACTAATAATAATTAAACTTGTAATAAGAAAGCAATAACAACGCATAAAAGTAAGTATATTTCAGTAGTGATTCGAATGTGTTCATACATGTGAGATTTTATTCTCTTTTATAGGGAATTTCTTAATATAACGCCTACTCTTCTTAAGGATTGAGCATTAATGACTAATAATATCACTAATGTAACGTTACAATAGGTAATCGTAACTGTTGCGTGAAGATTATGTAACGTTTGGCTCATTGATTGAAGATCTTTGAATCTGCCCTTTATTCCGCCTTGGTTCATTCTGACTGTGTTTCTTCAACTCCTCAATTAGACTAGAGTTCCCGCATCTAATTATCTCGTGTGTATACTATTCCGTTCCTCTTTGTCCCGTACCTCTTTCTGAGTTTATGACCAGCTGTCATGTTTCCATTGCTCCACGTAGATTGCCTTGTCATCAGAAATATTACACGTGTGAAGTCTTTTTTTTTACCAATACATATTGTCCCCCCACTTATCATTTATTTATCAATTAAATATTTGGTAAGTGGATATTCATTTATGATGGGAATTTTTTGTCGCCGCTTCATTTGTACCATCGCATCCGTCTCTGAATGCATACATCGCTTGTCACTTCCATTTAATGCGCATGCCACGTGGCATTCTCGGATTGATTCTATAATTCATTAGCGCCTTTTAGGGCTTTTGCGGCTGCATCAGTCACGAAGTGACAGTTTTAATTATGACTTTCACATCAACGTTTTTTCCATTTTTTGACGGTTGCTCTGAGTATAAATACCCCTTTTCCTGCCTTTGCTTTCACAAAAAACATCTAACTTTCCTTCATTGTTTGTAAATTTCTCTTTCACGTAAATATGTCTTCCTCAAATCAAGAACCCAAGAAGGTTATCATTGTAGACGAACTATCTCCTTCTTCTGCTCCAATCCGGAGTAGGAGAGGTGGTAGACTAAGAAGCTTGAGTTCTACACCTTCTAGGGGTTCTTCTTTTTCTCGTAACATTACTCCTCCGCCATCTTCTAGGGCTAATGTTTCTTCGTCTTCTTCTAGGGCTAGAGTTTCTAGATCTTCTTCTAAGAGTAGATAACCTAACGAACCACTTCGTGAGCCAAAAGTTGATGAGATTGTTCCTGCCGAGTTTTCTTTTGTAAAGGATAGTGAGGCCATAAGAAAACAGCTTTCTTCCATGACTTCTCATGATCGTGATGATCTTTACCCTACTCAAATCACTTAGGGTTTGGTTTCACTCGTGTGTAGAGATTGTTATTGGAAATCTGACCTTCCAGTCTTAGTTCCCAATGAAAATCAGAGAATAACCTCTTACAAAAGTGGATATTCTTTTGTGTATACTTATCCCTCTACTTTAGGATTCAAGCCTCCTATCGACCCTGTCATTGTAGAGTTCTGTCGATTTTTTAATGTTTGCTTGGGACATATTGGTCCTCTTATCTGGAGGGCAGTTGCATGCCTTAGATATTTGGCCAACTTAGCTTCAGTTCCTTTTACTTTCCATCATGTTATTCATCTCTATTCTCCGATGTTGTTCCGCCAAGGAGTTTTTACTCTCGCGGCTAGGAGTAAAAGAGTTTTGGTTATACCTGATGATGATAAGGATAGAGGGTGGTATGTCCGGTATGTTGCTGCCCCTACTAAAGGTTTGGTAGGTGAAGAAAATTTCCCCTACCCTGAGAAGTGGAACTTTTCACGTGAGTACATTTTTGCTCACTTTTCTTCTTTATTTTTCATAGATTTTCAGTACCGTGACTGGTTTTTTTCTTCTTCTTTTTGCAGCAACCATGAGAACTACTGAGGAGGTCTCCGGTTTCCGTGGTTGGGTAGAAAAATTGTTGTTGATCGCTCCTATGGAATAACGTTCTTGGAAGTACCTCTCGGCGAGGTTTGGTTTGAAAGTGAAAACCCATGGTAGGTTGCTTTTTTTTACATTTCCTTTCTTTCTCTTTTTAAGCTTCTCTAACCCCTATTATTTGTTAGGGTTTCCCGCTCATGGGGTCTCTACTGCTACTGTATCTGCTTCAAAACTTTCTTTGGCCAAGGCCCAAGAAATTATTGTGAACTCCTCTTCATCAAAAAGGAAAGCAAGTGGGTCTCAGACCTTGGAAGATGAGGAAGAGCAGGAGGAAGGTTCGTTGATTCGGAGATCACGGAGAAGAAAGGTCGTGTTTGATGAAGAATCTGCTCCAATTACTAATCCACCTTCCGTGCCTGAATCAGAGCATTCCTCTCCTGAAGATGCAACTCCTTCTTCTGCCAATGAATCAATTGAACAATTATTTCACCAAGGCTTTGGCCCAATTTCAGAGCAGGCACCTCTTGCTATTTTTCCTCCTTCTACTCCAGTGGAACTTTCGTCTACCGCTCCTGTTACTGGTTCTGCTCCCCCGCCTATTCCATCTGTGGCTCCTTCATCTGCCCTTACTTCCGTGCCTTATACTGTCGAAGTAGGATCTTCTAGTAGTGGGGTGATGAAGCAAACTATGATAGAGGTTCCTGCGGGAGGTAGCCTCTTAAAGAAATCAGGCCAGGCGGATGTGTGGTTGAAGCCCTTGATAGGCCCAGTTGAGAAGTCTAAGTTGGAAAGTCATAGCTCCTTAACTTGGATGAACGAGATTGTACACTCGTCCTTAAAGGTACCCTTTATATCATTCCCTTTTTTGTTTATATCCTCTTCTGTATCTAAATTCTCTTTCCGTGCAGATCAATCTTATTGGTACATAATTGATGAAAAGAATCGTTCATACATAGTAATTAGCGAATGACTATCATACCGAGGCTGATAACTGGAAGGAGCAGTTCGAGAGTCTTCAGCTTGATATGGAGGTAGTAAAGGAGAAGAAGTGTACCTTGAAGCCGCAGGTCAGAGTAATTGCAGCGAAATTGGCCATCGAGAAGGCTTCATCAAGTCAAGCAGGCAAGGATAAAAATATCCTGGAGTCTTCCTTTGCGGAGCAGCTTTCTCATGCTACTGAAGAGATAAGAAGCTTTGTTGGACCAGAATGAGGTTTATGCTGGTGAACTTGTGCAATCACTTACTCAGACCCAAGAAGACCTCTGTGAATCTTCAAACAAGATTCAATTTCTGGAAAGATCTCTTGCCCCTTTGCAGGCTTCTTATGATGTTGTCGTGGTTGAAAGAGATGAGCTAAGAGCCAATATTGAACAATGGGAGAAAGATTATGAGGCTCTCGAGGACAAGGCAGTTGTTGACGTGAGTTGGGCTTATTTGAATGCCCGACTTGACACATTGACGGAAATGGGCCAAGAAAATTTTGACTTAGAAGTTGAAATTTCCAAAACCAAGGAGACGATTGAAAAGTCTCAGCAAAGTCAAAAAATTTCATCACCTGAAGTTGAAGTCCCAATGGGTGATGAGATCGTGCCTGATGAAGCTATTTCCCTAGCCTCGCCATCTCAAGCGTTCCTCCTGCTGATGAAGATAATCCCCCCAGTGTCTAGTGAAAGTGTTTATCAAACCCTCTTTTTTTTTCTTTCATGTTGGCCCAAGAGTCTGAATGGTTTTGAAGATTGACAATGCAACTCAATGTTGAACCAGGTCCATCACTGAAGACACAAACACATGGAGAGTTAAAGGCACGTGATGTGCACATGAAGGAGATTAACGAAATCTGTGAAGTAAAGAGATATCTCATGATCGAAAAGATTGCAAAATGATAAGGAGAAGGACTCCTTAGTCAGTAAGAACAACCAAGATAAAGAAGGATTTAAGGAGTTGAGATTAACTAGAACTCTTCCACCAAGGAAGAGTAGCATCAGAATTCTAGTAAATCTCTTGTCTACTAATCCTATATATTGTTGAGTGTTCTTATTGTACAGGTACGCACAAAAGCAGAAGCTAAACAAGAATTGAGAGCAAAATTAGCAAGACAAATTTGGCAAGCAGTTCGTGTGAGAATTAAGTGTGCGACTCTGAAGTTACTTGAACCAGCTAGAAGAACCATTTCCAACTGTTGTCTTTTAGTCTAGTTTATTTGTAGTAGGTGATTTTAACTTGTACCTTTTCAGCTTTATCTAGAAGCATTTGTAATAGGTACTGTCTATTCAAGTTATAGCTAACTTGGAGTTTGTCGCAAATAGCTAGAGGCTAGTTTGCCACAAAGGGATTAGAGGTAATCCTTAGGTTTACAAAAGAGTTTTTGTCAATGTTGTTTGGCTTATTGATTTAGTGAAGAGTTTGGGAAAATCCTACTGGGAGGTAGGTCGTGGTTTTTTCACCTTTTGAGCCAGGTGTTTTCCATGTAAAATCATTGTGTTCTTTAATTTCTGTATTTATTATTCCGCAAACTGTAGGAGTTGGAACACATAGAAGTGCATGCTCCTTCTATAACTAGTGCACGCGAAAATCATACAGCACACAAATCACCCCATTTCCCTCTTGTGTGGTATTGACGTTTAGAACATCAGAACAATTGGTGGTTACCCCCGGTCCCATTTGGAGGCGAAGTTTGGTTTAGTAAGTCCCCAGTGACAACTTAGGGGAAACTTTGTATGAACAAATTTGGTTTAAACTAAGTTAATACTTAGTTTTTACCATAATATTAATATTTACATTTCTTAGCATGACTTGTATTTTTTCGAGTTTTCGTTTTACTCTTTAGCGTTTGCATGCTTTATGTTCGGGTTTTTATTTTACCCCTTAGTACTTAATTTTGCATTAAAAATGATTTGGTATTTCGTGTCTTTTTTTAAATAAGCACGATTTATAAAAGAGGGCCCTTTTATGAACGACACTTAATGAAGAAGACGCCTCAACTTCATAATAGTGTAAACATACAAAAGAGGGATAGGAATTCACATGTTTTTTCCAAATAACGTTTTGAAGAAAGTATTATTAATCGAACTTTCGTAACATTTTCATGTGTTTGAGTATCGTCTATAACTCTTTCATAACTATTTTCTTTTACAACAAATTTTGAATAAACACGGGGGTATGAATTTTTACCCGTAACTAAATTCTGCCTTTGACCTAAACATTCGTTTACATTCACGAGTATGTTTTTTATAGGTTTCTGAATCATGCTTTGTGTTTTTGTATTTGGCTCTTTGATTTTGCTCATAACTTTTGACTTGTTGGGAAAAATGGATCTTCGGGCTTGAGCTTTGAATCTTATGATAATCTTCTTTGCCTCTTCTTTGCCTTCCATACTATATAGTCCCCCAAGTGTTTGAGCTTTGAAGAATGAAATCTCGAGCACTTGACTACTTCTTTCTTGTGGTCCTTTTCCTGAAAAGAAAAAACATATGGGACTCGAAGGTATATAGTTTAGATGATGATTGTTTAATCTTTTGAAACGCCCATCAGAAAGTTGTAATCCTAGACCGGGAATTCAGTTATTTCCTCATGTCTATGCAGGTCTAATATCATCATCTGGTTATGGGTTAGCTTTTTGCCTATCATCTAAAATGGTTTGTATAATTTTAACTGTACTAAATAAAATTGAACGTAATGATACCTGACCGTGGGTATTCCTTTTCTTTAGAAGTAATATTTCTTCAAGTGAACAGCATTCCAACTTGTTGGTAAAATTCTGCTATCCATGGTTTCCAGCTCATAAGCGCCTTTTCCAGCAATACCACGGACTTTGTAGGGTCCTTCCCAATTTGGTTTTAGTTTTCCTGCTCCATCCTCCTTTGTTGATTGAAAAACTTTTTTAAGGACAAAGTCCCCAATTTTAAAATATCTGAGGTGAGCTTTTTTGTTGTAATATCGCTCTATGATTTGTTTTTAGGCTGCCATGCGTATTAAGGCATCTTCTCTCCTTTGCTCAAGTAAATCCAGTTTTGTTCTTAACTCGTCGTTGTTCGTTTCTTCTGTTGTTGTTGTGAATCTCATGCTCGGTTCACCAATTTCCGTCGGTATTAAATCTTCTGAGCCATAAACAAGCGTGAGTGGGGTTTCTCCCGTGGCTGTCTTTGAAGTAGTTCTATAAGCCCATAACATTGTTGGTATCTCTTCAGGCCAATTTCCCTTAGCTTTTTCCAATCGGTTCTTCAAATTGTTGACAATGATTTTATTCGTTGACTTAGCTTGCCCGTTAGCCACGGGATGATATGGTGAAGAAGTTATTCATTTGATTTGCCAGCTTTGGAAGAATTCTGTGATTTATGAGCCTATGAATTGTGGTCCATTGTCACATACAATTTCCTTTGGTACATCAAAACAGCATATGATGTTTCTCCATATGAATCTTTTCACTTCTTTCTCGCACCTGTTTAAAAGCATATGCCTCCACCCATTTTGAGAAATAATTTGTTAATACAAGTAAAAATCGTACCTTTCCTCTGGCTGGGGGTAGAGGCCCTACTATATCCATTCCTCATTTCATAAATGGCCAAGGTGACACAACCGGGTGGAGTAAATCTATTGGTCGATGCATATTGTTAGCATATCGCTGGCATTTATCGCATTTAGCTACGAAATTCTCAGCGTCTTCTTCCATCTTAGGCCAATAATACCCTACTCTGATTAGGTTTTGGACTAAATACCTTGCACCTGCGTGGTTTCCACAATGTCCTTCGTGTACCTCGTTCATCACGTACTCAGTTTGATTAGGTCCAAGGCACCTTTCTAGGGGACCTCCAAACATTTTGCGATATAGAGTGTCACGAACTAGGGAGTACCGTGCAACTTTTCGGCGGAGTGCTTGAGCTTCTTTTTTATCTTTAGGCACGGTACCATTCTGCAAAAAAATTACAATTTTGTTCCTCCAATCCTAGGTTAGATTATTAAATGTTACCTCATTATTGTCTTGGTCAATTGCTAAATGAATAAGTGTATCACAATAGCATTGTCTTTATTCGTTACGTCGGTAACTATTGCAAGATTAGATAACGCATCTTCTTGAGCGTTTTCCTCCCTAGGTACTTGCATAATCTTCCATGACTGGAATTGCCTCACCAGGTCTCGTGCCTTTTCCAAATAATGTTGCATTCGAGTCTCTCTAGCAGTATAAGTCCCCTGCATTTGGTTTACCACTAGTTGAGAGTCATTTTTTATCACGATCTGCTCAATTAAGAGTTTTCATGCTAATTCAAGTCCTGTAATTACATCTTACTCTACTTCATTGTTAGTTATAGGATAACATTTAATAGCTTGCCTTATCTTTTCACCCGAAGTTGGTATCAAAACAATTTCCAAACCGGCTCCTTTAACATTAGAAGAGCCGTCGGTGAATAGAGTCCATATTCCTGGATTAGCTCCGGTAAAGATTTGTAATTCTTTTTCTACTTCAGGAATTATGCTAGTATTAAAATCAGCGACAAAATCGACCAAAACATGAGACTTTATTGCAGTCCTAGGTTGATAGACTATGTCATGTTCGCTTAGTTCTATTGCCCATTTAGCCAGTCTACCTGACAGTTCTTGCTTATGCAAAATATTTCTCAGAGGATATGAAGTTACAATAGTAATTGGGTGACACTGAAAGTACGGTCTTAATTTTCTAGCTGTCGTGATTAGAGCCAAGGCTAATTTTTCTAGATGAGGATATCTAGTTTCAGCATCTAGTAAGGACTTACATAGTATATAGGATATTGCTTACCTTTGTCCCCCCTTACCACGACTGCACTTACGACAATTTCCGCAACAGCAAGATAAACATTAACCTTTCCCCTTCCTTTGGTTTGGACAGCAGTGGGGGATTTGATAGATAAGTCTTCAAATCTTTAAGAGCCTGTTGATATTCTCCAGTCCATTTGAACTGATTCTGCTTCTTTAGTACTGAGAAGGATTTAAAACTCTTCTCTGAAGACTTGGAAATAAATCTTCCTAAAGCTGCAATCCTACCTATTAATATTTGAACTTATTTTTGGCTCGTGACTATATCAGGTATTTCTTCAATAGCTTTAATTTGAGAAGGATTTACTTAAATGCCTCTATTTGATACGAGAAAACCCAAAAATTTACCTGATTCGACGCCAAAGGCGCACTTTTCTGGATTTAATTTCATGTTATACCTACGGAGGATCTCGAAAGTATTTGAGAGATGTTGGAAATGATCTTCTGCCTGTGTTGACTTCACCAACATGTCATAAATGTATACCTCCATTGTTTTCCTCAAATATTCCTGGAACATCTTGGTCACTAGCCTTTGATACGTGGCTCCAGCATTTTTCAAACCAAAAGGCATGACTTTGAAACAGTAAGTCCCCATGTTCGTAATAAAGGAAGTTTTTTCCTCGTCTGGGGGGTCCATTTTTATCTGATTGTAACCAGAATACACATCAAGAAAGCTTAATAATTCATGACCTGCAGTGGCATCAATAATTTGATTAATGTGCAGTAACGGAAATGAGTCTTTTGGGCACGCTTTATTCAAATCCGTATAATTTACGCATACTCTCCATTTAACGGTCTTTTTAGGTACCACTACGGTATTAACTAACCAATTAGGATATTTTACCTCACGATTGAACCGATTTTCAAGAGTTTCTGTACCTTTTCATCGATCACTTGATTCTTGAACGACCTCTGCTTTCTTTTCTTTTTTTTGACAGGTACGAAGGATGTGTCTTCATTTAGTTTATGAGTCATCACTTTTGGGGGTATACCTGTCATATCTGAATGGGACCAAGCAAAACAATATGCATTAGACTTTAAATATTCAACTAACTTACCTCTTCTGGTTGGGCTTAGCCTTGTTCCTATATGGATTTTTTGCTCAGGCTTATGCTCAAACAATGTAATATCTTCGAGCTCCTCAGTAGTTGTCTTGATATTCTCATTCTGTTTTGGCTCTTGAAAACATCAGGTCTAGAATCTATGTACGTGTGTCTTGATGCGACATCTGCGATGATTTGATTCATCGTGTCTTTATTGTTTTCTTCCATGTCTGTTTGAGTTGCTCCCTCATCTTTTTATCTTTCCGCTATCTCTTTTTTATTAGAATGTATCACTTAGTTGATGTTTCTTGAAGTCTGTTGATCACCTCGAATCTGCTAGATTCCCCATTTCTAAGGGAATTTGATTACATGATGTAAAGTAAATGGTACTGCATCCATATCATGGATCCATGGTCTCCCCATGATTACGTTATAAGCCATATCAGTATAAATGACTTGGAATTTTGTTTCCTTGACAACGCCTTCTGCATAGATACTAAGCTCGATTTCACCTTTTGTTATGACAATAGAGTTATCGAACCCGGACAAAGAACGTGCTTTTGGAATTACACAGTCCCCCATTAACATTTCTTACACAACCCTCAGCAAAATGATATTTACCGAGATACCTGGATCAATCAGTACTCTCTTCACGTTAGTGTCATGTATAAGTAGATATATTACCAGTACATCATTGTGTGGAAGCAATAATCCCTCAGCATCTGCGTCATCAAATGAGATGATGTTAGCTTCCAAAGTATCACGAGTTCGTTTCTCATGGATCACTGTGAACTTGGTCGTCCTTTTTGTTGAAGTATAAGTTACGCCATTCACCTCCTCTCCGCCATTTATCACATTTACTGTTCTCTTTGGAGATGGTGGTTTTGGGGGCTCCTTCTTGTTCTTCATATATGCATGTTTACCTTTTTCACTAAACAGTTCTGTTAGATAACCTTGTTTTAATAAATGTTCTACCTCACGTTGCAATAACCTGCATTCTAATGTTCTATGCCCATGATCGTTGTGGAATTTGCACCAAAAGTCTGGATTCCTTCTGTTTGGATTTGATCTCATTTCTTTGGGCCATCGAACTTTATCACCCATATTTATTAATACTGTAATTAATTCGGAAGTACTTACATTGAAATTGTAGTCTCCAATTCTTGCATTACCTCTATTTCTCTCGTCTCGATCCTTTCTGAATCTTGATGATGATGAGCTCGAATCTCTATTTGACGGTCTGCGATCAGACCGTATGTTCTCAAATTTGGAACGAGCCTCTCGTCCCGAAGGTCCCATGTACGGTTCGTACCTATTTTTACCAGTTCTCCTTTCTGATTCAGAGCGTCTAGAACTGGTCATGTCTTCTACTTTTGATTGTGCAATGGTATCCTCTTCTATTCGTAATTTGGTGTTGTACTTGTTATAAACATCGTTCTATGTCGTAGTTGGGAACTCTCTCAAGCTTTCTTTGAGTCTTCGCGTGGCTTCAGAGCTTTTATCATTCAAATTACTTGCAAATGCCATAGCTGCCCAATTGTCAGGCACTCTTGGTAAAAACATCCTTTCATGTTGAAACCTGTCTACGAATTCACGGAGCAACTCCGTGTCTCCCTGTTTTATTTTGAATATGTCTTCCATTCTCTTTTCCACTTTTTGCACACCGGAATGTGCTTTTATAAACGAATCTGCAAGCT
This sequence comes from Nicotiana undulata, assembly GCA_005239495.1. NCBI lineage: Eukaryota > Viridiplantae > Streptophyta > Magnoliopsida > Solanales > Solanaceae > Nicotiana > Nicotiana undulata. The sequence continues at coordinate 105,179 of ML276532.1, read as the reverse complement.
CAGCAAAAGAATCAATAGAATTTTCAGGTAAGAAAGAATACCATGTTAACTCTCCTTTGGTGAGTGTTTCTCCAAATGTTTTGACCAACACGGATTCAATTTCTTGCTTAGTCAAGTCGTTGACTTTCACTCCTGTGGTGAAAGCAGTAACATGATCACGTGGATCGGTTGTCCCATTGTACTTTGGTATGTCAGGCATTTTGAATTTCTTGGGAATCGGCAAAGGTGTTGCACTTGGTTTCCAGGGTTGTTGGGAATATCTATCAATATCAATACCCTTGATGATAGGTGGTACTCCAAGAATTTTCTCGATACGATCGTTTTGTTCCTTCACCTGTTTCTGCAAGGTTAGTATTAAAGATTGCAAATCTGAATTATTAGACTACCTGGTCTTCCTTCAAGAGATTCATTTGGAGTGCCTCTACTTCCTGAATTTGCTAGTCCGGATTGTGAATTTTCTACGGTTACGGTGTTGTTTGGAGGAGGCGTAGGTGATACAGCTGGTAGCCTTCTCATGAAAGCTTGAAGAGCTTCACTCACATATTCACCAACCGTCTGCTTCACAGGTTCTTGTTCTCTTGTTTGCTCATTTCCAATTTGATCATTGTTGTGAGTCGTTGATCTTTCTGGGGAGTTGTCCCTTGAACCTCGTGGGGATCCCTGAGGTGATGGAACTGGAGTTCCAGTTGCTTATTGGTTGTTATCGTTGGTATTTGACATGATTCGAGAAAGATTATTTGTGAAAAAACAAAGATTATCAGGTTTCTGGTAACAAAACCAATTTGTTTAACCAAAGAATTAGATTCTCAGCTAAAGCTATTTTAAGAAGTACTCGGGTTTCTGATAACCAAGGAAATTAACTAATAATAATTAGACTTGTAATAAGAAAGTAATAAGAACGCATAAAAGTAAGTATTTCAATAGTGGTTCGAATGTGTTCATACAGGTGAGATTGTACTCCTTTTTATAAGGAATTTCTTAATATAACGCCTACTATTCTTAATGATTAAGCATTAATGACTAATAATATCATTAATGTAACGTTACAATAGGTAATCGTAATTGTTGCGTGAAAATTATGTAACGTTTGGCTCATTGAATGAAGATCTTTGAATCTGCCCTTTATTCCGCCTTGGTTCATACCGTGTCTCTTCAACTCCTCAATTAGACTAGAGTTCCCGCGTCTAATTATCTCGTGTGTATACTATTCTGTTCCGCTTTGTCCCGTACCTCTTTCTGAGTTTCTAACCAGCTATCATGTTTCTATTGCTCCACGTAGATTGCCTTGTCATCAAAAATATTACACATGTGAAGTCTATTTTTTTTTACCAATAAAAGAATATCTTCAAATCCGTAAATATTTTTTCGTGACATAGACGATTAGTCGTGTAAACAACTTCTGTTTGCTTAGAGCGTACAAAAAGCTTGATATTTGACGAGGAATCTCGTAATCCAAATGCAAGTTCTCTATATCTCTAGCTCTTCTTTTTTTAAGTTACATGACTATTTTTTTAATACTTTTCTTTCATTTTTCTCAGATTCAGGGATTGTTTCAAAAAGTTTATATGGTGAGATTTTTTAATTTAGGGTTAACATCATCTGTTGATTCCATCTTATAGTCCATAAAAAATTTAAAATTCATGAAATTTGCTAAACAATTTTTTTTTGTGTGAGTATTTAAAATTGCATCTTTTTTCTATACTGAAGTGTAGTTTAAATATTAATAATATATTAAAGTAAACTAAACTGATCATTGGCCACTTAAAGTAATATTTTCTTTTGAAAAAAGATTATTATTGACCACCTAAATCTTTTCGAGTTCGTTATTAGTTAAGCAAAAGAAAAACTAATTTTGTCATATTACATGCATGTCAAAAATCTAAATTCTAGTTGATATGGAAGGTAAATGAGCGATCTAGGGTCGGGGAATGGGGATTATAGTTAATAGTTGTTTTAGTTTTTACTTTTTTTAAATATTAAATATAATTAATAGTTAATTAATTTTCGGCCCACGGGCCGGCCCAGGCGCGCTTCGGTCAAGCCTCTATGGCCAACGGGTTAACTTAGATCGGGTTTAAAGCCTCAGTTTTAAATTGACTCAATAAATTCTAATCCAACTCTATCCAAGTAGCAGGCCCATTTTGACGGCTCTAATTAGATTCGAGTCCCGAAACTCGAGTCCTGGGATATGAATACATCATTGGTAGGGATCGATTCAACCCACAAAATGGGATTCTTCGATACTAGTTTGGATTTGTTGGGCTAAAGCAGGTAACGAACACCGAGCAACAACAAAAAAAGTAGGTGCTTATGCACACATTTGATCAGCCCAGTTGAACAACTCAAATTTTCTGAACCAAAAAAAGCCAATTGAAACCACTCTGCTGACTTGATGAACAAATTTTCATGTTGTTGGTAAACATCAATATTCGTACTACTGCACATTTTCCTCATAGTACCTAACTGTCAGAAGAATTGTCTTTGCCAAACTAAATTATTTGTAGACAGATTGATCCTATCTATAAAGGTGTACATAGACCAGGTTGGTTCGATTTTCATCAAAATCAAACCAAATCAACTATTTCGATTTGGATTTGTTCGGTTTTGTCGGGTTTTTCGAATTCTTTTGTTACATGAATATTTTTTCAATCTTACTTTGTTAAATGTATAGATAAATTTTTGATAAGTGAATGTTTAGTAAAAATTAAAAAAACTCGACAAACATTTGATCTATTAAAGTATTCTTATACGAGAATATTTTAGTAACATATGATAGTTATTTTTTTTAGTTGTCTAACAATAATCTTTCGTTAATATACGCTTTCAAGGTTAAACGAATTTAATAATTAAACATAAAAATCAAGATGGTACCTAAAGGTCTAAAAGTTTCATTGTAGGCACATCTTTCTCTTAGTGAAAGCCGCGTTCACACAGCCCTATGCCCCTCCCCCCCCCCCCCCCCCCCTCGCTGTCTCCCTTGCCGTTTTTCCCCCCCCCCCCCG
>ML276532.1:75500-102087 GCA_005239495.1 Nicotiana undulata | reverse complement strand
CCCCCCCCCCCCACTTGTGGTATTCATCCGGATTTCTCTGTCCCAAGCCGGTCTGTTTACAAATCTCGGATGTTACTTTTTGGCATGAATCCGACCTTTTCGAGGTTGAAGACGTAAGCGCAGCTATTAAATAAAATCCGCATATGCTATTGACTCGTCCCGCTTGAGGTATAGTGATATATTTTATTTAATCCTGACATATGAATACGGAAGAAAAGATAGATTGACACACTTCTGTAATAATTGATAAGAAAGTGATACAACCCAATATTTAACGTAAATAAAAATGAATGCACTTCATAATTCTATTAAGTATTGCATCCCATGAGAGAATCTCAAATATTTCTATATTTTTTAATGAAAATTTAATATAAAGCCTTAAAAGTATATATATAAATTATATATTTATATATCAGTTTGATTTGAGTTATTTTACTTAATATCAAACAAATCAATCCAAATCTAGCAGAACTTTTTAATCGATTTGATTTGACTTTTTAGTTTGGTACAATATTTTGGTTCGATTTGAATATCCCTAGTTTGTATATATGTGACCACTGAGCAAAATCTATATAGTACTTAACAAACATCTTAGTGGAACATCAGAAAAAACAAAAGGCTTACTTATTTAATTTTTTTGGAAATTTTAAAGTTATACTATATTGTTTTTAGTTGGATTTGTAGCCGCCCTAGAATGTTGAAAAAACATCCTATGTATGACAGCACCCGTGCATTAAAATATTTGTAAATGTGCTAGTGCTACAACTTAGGCAGGAGCATAAGACTTTATTCTCTAGAATGATTGTGATAAGTTTTATAATGTCTAGTATGTATGATTAGTATGGAATTACCTTGAAAAATTATGAGTAGTAGCTCTTTATGGAGTTACCTAAGGCAGATATTTTATAGCTACTTAAAAATTATTTTTTTAAGATTGATGGAAGAACTTTATAATTGTAACTTGTTTCGTAGATTTCATTCTCTTACTAACGATATAATACTTGAATTGGCGAAGAATCATGTCCAAAATTTCAGCAAAGGTATCCAATAGCTTTCGACAATCTAAGAGCTTCTATGTAAAATTTTCCATCTAATTTATTTTTGGAATTTCTCATGAAATAAAAGAAAAGAATATACATGATGTATGTCATGTGCATATCTTCAAATCTTATATCGTATGCAAGATAGAAACTTTATTTAATGAGAAAGATTGAGTGCATATTTTTAGAATTATTTTTAGTAATTTTAAAGATTCTATATGATTGTTATAGAGGGATAATTTTACAAAGAGTGTTCTGCTAGAGGTAAAATATAACTTGAAAAATCGATTCTGAGGAAAATTTGACTTCTATAATAAATAACTATTATGCAAGAATGTTGTTATAAAAAGGTCTAACTGTATAAAAAGTGAGATGAAAAATACTCTAGGCCATCTGTTGTAAAGGTTAAACTCTATAGTGACACTATATAATCCAAATCCACATAAAAATACAAAAGTCATGACATATGTCATGACTTTTGTGTCTCTATAAAAAATTTAAAATTTGAGGTCTTAAATATGTCATAACATTTATGGTGAAAATAGCAAGGGCTAGTCAGTTTTCGGATTAGTCATTCAAAAATAGCCAGAGTTTACAAAATTATTGAAAAATAGCCACTATTTTGTTACAATACGGAAAGTACCATCATAATATACTGGAGATCGGTGCACTTGTGTATGAACTTCCAGTATATTATGCTGGAACTCCAACACGCGAAAAATTCTAGCATAATATACTGGAGATTGGAGCACATGTGTATGAACTTCCAGTATACCGGAGATTATACTGGAATTCCAGTATATTATGCTGGAAGTCTAGTATATTATACTAGAACTCCAGTATAATATACTTATGCTGGAACTCCAATATAATATACTGGACTTCAAATATATTATACTGGACTTCAAGTATATTATACTGGAATTCCAATATATTATGCTGGAGTATTTTCCAATTTTTGAATATTATTTTCATTCAGATTTATCTTCACATGAAAAGTGACTAAATTTTGATTACTTTTAATTATGGCTATTTTTTAATGACCGTTTATAAATCTGGCTATTTTTTAATTTCTCCCACATTTTATGTTATTATAAAAGATTTCATAAAGATAAATACGAATATAAAGCTAATTATTTTTAAAATTTATATGTATATTATTCTTTTTAGAACCGATAAAAATAAAATGTATCATATAAATTAAGAGAGAGAGAGTAATATTATAATGCGTAAAAAAGGTATATTCAAACAAATATTTATTGTCCAATATGCGCACCATGTTTTCCGCCGAGAATGTAGGCCCAGTAAGAAAGAGCTGGCAAAATACGTACAAAAATAGATCTAAAATTCAGTACCCCACACAAACCGCTCCTATAAATGAGTTACATGTGATTTTGGAAATATGTGGAATATTGGAACCTACTATTTTAAAATTTATCTTAATTCAGTACTTTCGACGTAAAATATAAATTTATAACAAATAAAAGTAGTATATACGAACTTAAAATTTTAAATATATAATGAGTTCAACAGTAAAACATTAAAAGTTAAACTCACGAAATTTAAGTTCTAGATCTGTTTCATTTATTCCATGCACCCTTGTCAAAATTTTCTTCATACGCTGTCAATTCTCATGTCAAAATTTTCAAAGTACTTGGCTTTGCTTGTCTTTCATAGGCATCTTACACAGTCCCCTTAATAATTGAATTAGTGCTATCACTTCACATTCTATGGTTGGACCCTCTTTTTCAGCCATTTTTGTCCCTTTCCACTCTGCTTTTTTATTTATCCAAGACAATCTTTTTTGCATTTTGTTATTTTAGGATTGAAATTATATACACAAATTACACTATCACTATATTTTAATATGTTATAGCAGGTGTTATTAATAGTGGATGCAGCCCTTCGGCGACGGGTTCATTCGATCCAGTATTTTTTATATATGTAAATACTTACTAAAATTTGAACAAATATCATATTTGAACTTATAATCTTCCTAGTTTAACAAGTTTGATGCCGAGAACTTAAAGGTCGAATCCATCAAATTTAAATCTAAAATTTGCCTTTGGTTATCTACCTTATTTTTCAGATTACCAATCCCACTTATTTTCTTATAAATAATTTTGTAGTTCTTTTAAAGATATATTATGAAGGTGTTAGAGCTAGTGTTCCTTTTATTCTAGTTATCTTTACTATTTGTGCTGTCAATTTCTTTTACCAGTATTTTCATCTTAGCTTTTTTACTCTTGTATTTCTCAAACCTATTTTGAAATTTTTTTCTTATGCCGAGGGTCTGTTGGAAAACACTGGTATTTTCATCTTATCTTTCTCTCTATCCTCACAAGACAGTGGTAAGGTCTGTATACACACTACCCTTCACGGTATAAGATAATACTGAGTATGTTATTGTTGTTGTATTTTCATCTTAGCTTTTTTGCTCTTGTATTTGTCAAACCTATTTTGAAAACGCTTTTCTTATGCCTGTTGGAAAAAATCTTTTTGAGGTAGGGTCAAGATCTGCGCTTATCCCACTTTCTCCGAACTCACTTGTGGAATCACACTGGTATATTATTGTTGTTATTGTACGATGGTGTTCGAGCCAACTCTATTACGTGGGCTCTTGCACTGAGTTAGCCTTTTATTAGAACAAATAAAGCTGCATATTCAAACACTTTCTATATATATACACACACATAGGGGCCAATTGTAATAATTTAACTATCAAATGGGGAGTCTTCAAACAAAGGATAAAAGCAACAACCCAAATATCAAAATTATTGAAGGGTTGAAGTATAAAGTAAGGCTTCTCCAAGCTGAAGTGAATGAAATAATGTGTATAAGGGAAAATGAGAATCAAGATTACCAACAAGAGATGATTATTTTTGCATTAAAAGAAGCAGAATGGAAACAAGAAAAGAAGAAACTTAAAGAGGAAATCAATAATTTGAAATTTGGAGTGGAAAATCATGAGATGATAAATGAGCAGAAAGGTGGAAGAGATGAGACAATTGAGAAATGGAAACAACTCTATTTTGCTATCAAAATTGAACTTGATGAACTTATTCAAAGGACAAATCAAGGTATATTTTTCATTTTCATATTATGTTTATGTGTGTTATAATGTATTCATTGCTGTCATTTCATAATTATAGATAGCTCTTCTCAAATTATTTGCTCATGTCTTACAAAAGAGCTCTTCTTGATTACTTTCTTTTTTCCCCTATATCTCCAACCTCCCTCCTTCCTTATTTTTTGGGGGGGAAGTGGAAGGGAGGGAGCTTTTCTTTTTTTTGGGGGGGTTTGAATATTCGGTTTCGACCGGACCTCATTTGTGGAAAACTACAGGGTTTGTTGTTGTTGATATTCGGTTTCGAAATTCATTGCTAGATTATATGTATTTGCATCAGGAAAGTACACTGTATGGTACAGGACGAAGCTATGTATGGCTAAGGGTGGTCAACTAAACACCCTTTGCCGAAAAATTATACTATGTATAGGATAAAATATTATTTGTTATTAATTAAAAAATAGACATGGAATTCACCCTTGCATAGCCTTCTGGCAAAGGATCTTTAAAATTTGAACACTTTTATTGAATTTTTTTAGGGTACAAAGCCTTAAGGAAGTTCATTCCTGAGGGGCTTGAATTTAAAACTTTTGTTAAAGGAATTAGGGCCGGATTTAGAAGCCCATATGCAGGTTTCAGTCGAACACAATAACTTTTGCTCAAACAATTTTTTTTTTTGTGTGTGTTAAAAAATTCACTAAATATGTAAATGTGTTGAATTTAAAACTCAGTTACTAGCACTTGAAGTTGTTATTCTAAAATACATTACCGATAAAGCTGAAATTCTTACTCTCCTGCGAGTGGTTTAACTAAAGTTTTCCTTTAGAATTTATTCAAATTTTGTAACATTTTTAGATTATATTATGTTGTTAAAGGAGTATTTTATTTTATTTTTGTGGTCTATTATTTGCTTGATGTTCTTAATTTGTTTCATAGGAGAAAGACTCTACTGTAGAACAGAAGAGGTGGAGTTATTAGAGAAACTACATGGGGAGTTGAAAGCAAAAGAAGAAGAAATTACATATTTAAAAGAAAGAATTGATTCAATGGAAAAACAAGAAGTGAAGAGGGAGAGAGAAGTGGATATTTTGAGCCAAAGTTTGAAAATTATGAGCTACAACAAGAAATCTTCAAGGAGTTAAAGTTTAGCGCTCTCTATCAAAGATTTTTTTCATATTCAGGACTCGATTCCGAGACCTCTGATTACCGGAGGAACTGTTCCATCCACTGCACCACACTGTTCGATAGTGTAATAGCTTTGATATGTTCATGTTTTCAAGAATATTGCTAGCTTTAGAAAGCACTTGAGTATATTATGGTTCATTTTTTATTAAAAGGAATGGCTAATTTTTTTCTCTGAACGAGTTAATTATGGCTACCTAGTGATTTACGAGCACTTTTACTGCACGCTTTTCATATATCCGTCTCCATCCAATCAAAGACGTCCACGTCATAGAAAGTCAGATGAAAACTATGCTCCTGATTTTTTTCCCTTTAAGTTATTATCTCAAATTGTATCCGGTTGTCCCCGCTCAATAAACCTAAACTATAAACAATCTGTATTAATAGTTAGCAGTACATGGTTTTATAAAAATATATAGATAGCTATACATGGTACATCAATACTTATATTTGGTATAAACATCGAATGCGAATAAATTTTTGTGATTCGAAAATCTTAATATCTTAGGGATTGTCACAATATTATTATTTAAGCGTGAAATAATCCAAACACTTATAATGAGTAATCTTGTACTGTGTTTTTTCCCTCCTTTTTGGTTCATTTTATAAGTAGTGGAATCTGTGGAGAGTAGAGTGTACGCAGACTTTACCCCTACCCCAAAAGAGTAAAAAGATTGTTTCCGGAAGATTATCGGCTCAACAGAAGAGACAGATGCATATAACATATAATGATGATAATTCTGATTATAAATACAAGTTTGTTTTTACCATTCACTATTGAATCTCTTCAAATCACATAGAAATTACTATTTTTTTCACTCGTACCTTAATAAAGGCACACTAAAAAGGAGGGGAAAAAGGAAGAATAAAACCAATGAAAAAAATTGGTACAGTATTTATTTATTGATCTTGACTTTCATTTGTTTTTGTTCGATCCTACTCCTAGTGTGTTCTTCACCCCATCAACTGCACCTTGAGCCATGTGCATCATTTGCTCTCCAGTCTAAAAGACAACCAACAAGAAAAAAAAATACTAATTAAATATATCCAAAAATATTTATTAAAAATCATCAATAAAAATAAAAAGAGAAATGTATATTTTTAGCCTTTACAAAAAATAATAACATACAAAATGTATATTGTTTGTATATATGTGTATTTTATACATATGATATACTTACTTTATATACTTTTTGGCTAGCACATGCAATTAGTTTCAGCCGACCGACTAATTTTGTATTTTACACGAATAAAATTACCTGGTGAAGGAATCCAGAATTCTGTTCCCTTTTTTGTTGAACTGACTCACGAGCTCTTTGAATTGCATCTTCAATTTTATTAACAGAGGAATTTGCTGTACTGTTTCCTGATTCTACCCATTGCTCAGTCTTGGCCTACCAAAAATGGCACGTAGAGTAGAAGAAATATAAGAGCTCGTCAAATCGTAATTCTTTTTATGAGTTTAAATTCTACGCACATACTGACAACAACGTAAGAAGTAATTTCAAACCGTATCACTTTAAGGTGATTACATATAAATACCTAAAATAAAATTAATTGATAACATGATAAAATTAATAATTAACCTGCTATAAATCACAGACTAAACTACATTGGTATTATAAAAAATATATATTTATGAGTAAAGAGTAGATGATATTTCACCTCAGCTTGGTCATGGGATTGATCAGCATTGAATTGTGCACTTGCCATATTTGATTCTTGATATTATTATTATTAGTAATAGAAAAGCTCTTTATTTATTTGTTTGTTTGGGACTTGATATTTAGTATAATTGAATAGAATTCTGGGCTGATAAAAAGTTTTTATAGAGAGGTTTTTCAGTGATTGGTTTAGATAATTGATATGCTTGCTTTGTTGCTATTTTATCTGGCTTTTTGTGGCTATCTTTGTTTGCCATTGCGCAAATTATGTTAATCCAGTTATCCTGTTTTATTTCATTTCCTTTTAATATATATCTCTCTTCTTTTTTTCTAGAATTCTCCTACAATATATGTTAAGGGTGTAATATATATTTTAAGGAAACTAAATGTAAATAATAAACTACAATAATATGTACTATTTGAAAAAAGTCTAATTCTTACGACATTTCATTATTAAGAAAAATCATGATAAGTGGGCGTTTGGACATAAAAATTGTGAAATTCCGGAAAAAAGTGAAAATGATATTTGAAAACTAGAGTTGTGTTTGACCATGAATACAATTTTGGATTATTTTTGAAGTTTTGTGAATGATGTGAGTGAATTTGAAAAACAGCTTTTTAGAGTTATTCAAATTTTCGAAAAATTCCAAAATCCATCTTCAAGTGAAAATTTAAAAATTTATGGCCAAACGCTAATTTCGGGTGAAAATGAAAATTGTTCGAAAAAAGCTAAATTTTCTTATGTCCAAAGGGGCTCAGTTTGATTATATTATATTGAGTTTTTTGTTTAAAGAGTCAACCAAATGATGGTGATTTCGAAGAACTTGTTACATAAATTTCAAGTACGAGTTTCGGATCTTCTGCACCAATCTTAGAATTGTTATTGAACGACTTTTTTAATCAAATATGAAATATTTTTCAAGTTTATGAAAGCTCTAGACCAGTTTCTCAAGTCTTTTAAAACCAGCTGACTTGAAATTTTTTATGTAGACTGTGAAATTATCTTCCATAGCCTTTATCTGTTGCACCAGTATTAACTGAACCATTTCTTTGTTTTTTTTTCTTCTTTTTTTGGCAATTAATTTTTTTTTACTAATTACCAAGTAGCATTACATAACCAGGGTTAACACCAGGTTGACCCTTCTCAGTTCAAAACCAAAACACCTAGTAGCCTTCTATACACAAATTCCTTATGCATACATTAGACTTCAGATTATGCAGCGCTGAACCATTTATGTAGGTATCAAATAGTAACCGAACCATTTCTGTAGTCAAATAGTTTCAAGCTTTTTGATATTCTGGTTCAACCTCCTCAAGCCTTTCCAAAGTAGCCGACTCGAAATTCTTTAAGAGATTGTCTTTTACACATAAGAGATCTAAAAAAATTATTTTCTTAAATTCAAAAATGTGAAGGAGCATGATGTACAAATAGCACCATTTTTCATGGTCATTAACTTCCACTGGTTGTTATGCCTTTAGATACCGATTTGCCAGTCGGCCCAAATAACGACTCACCTCCAGTCGAATAAAGATGGAATCTCAATAAAGATCAACTGCAAGCTGAATTCACCACAAGGTAGGAAGTACCTTCATTTTTATTTATTTTTTAAAAATTTGTTTGAGAGAGAAATTTCTGCCTATTGGAGAGTGTAAGCTTCTCAGCACGTTTATCTTTGATAAACGTCACCTGGACTTGGTTCTTATTTGAGAACTCCTTTCACTGTTTACGACAAGAGATGGAAAGATACAATTTCTACCAAAGGGTGTCTAAAACTTCAATCAAAATGAGTACATAGAGGCCACATACTTGGATAATCATCTATTTTCAATTAAGGAAATTTGATCACAGAGTACGACTGACGTCTATACCGAGGACTATGGCTAACAATTCGTGTTGTCTCCTCACAACTCTGCAACACTGCCTACTTGGTGCAGACTTATTTCTTTAGTTAAACAGATTAACCCCTCTCAACTATGCTCTATAATCTATAAGGCAGCCCCAGTTTTCAAGTCATCGCCCTTATCCACTTTAAAAATCCCGACATTCTGGAGAACCCAACTCCAAGGGTAAGAAATCAAATTCACATAAATAGATGTATCTTTAAAAAAACACAAGTATCAACATCATCATAAGGTTGTAAATCCATATTTGCAAAGGATCCCAACACAAGTATCAACATCATCATAAGGTTGTAATCAAGATCTGCAAAGGATCCTAAAGCGCCCAATTTAGGCATCAAGTACTTACACATGCTACATAAATAACATTAGTATCAATACCAACAATGCCGATAAGCAACAGACGTGCAACCACAGAAACAAGACACTGGTCATCGGAAACATTCGCTTGAGTTCTAAACTTCCAATTGTAAATATATTCCCTAATACCAACACATAGCATGTATTCGGTGGATTAGTCAAGGCGCACACAAGCAGGCCAGAACACCACCGTCCGTTATAAAAGAAAGGTTAAAATATTCCCCCGACTTGAGATGGAAAGCAAAAGATACAACCTTTCATACAAACCCAAACATGCCTTGTTACTTACTATACATGAACAACCAACAAACACATAACCTAGATAAAAGCACTTTAATAAGCCTTTATGTTCTTTCAATGCGGCCCTTCCCCGAACCTTACGTGAAAGTGGGATGCTTTGTGCACCGGGCTACCCTTGTAAGTACGAATGAGAGATTAGATTAAGCCAACACTGATGCCTAACAGAATCGTGGAATCAAGCCACCCAGAGTATTATCTTTGTACTCCATAAGCAATGAAATGCCAGATACAGTAATCTAAACTTAGATGTAGCAATTCGACTCTCCAAGCAAATGATACTAAAGAAGCTGACAGCTTAAGTTCTACGAGGAACAGTGAACTACAATGAAGGGAATCGCACAGGGCTACCACCGCGTAACAAATATGAAAAATTAATCGACTATGCTAAATTCCAAATAAATTGGGGTTGACTACAGGAATCGTAATACCACCAATGTCGAGGATTCATCCTATTATCAAGCACAATCCTACACAAGATTCCTTCTTTATTCAGATTCAGGGCAAATAAGGTTTTGCACATAGGTAAATTGTAACGACAAACCATAAATTACCAACAACAAGAGTAGCTACACCTCAATCCCAAGCTAGTTGGCATCGACAGTATGAAACCTCGTTAACATAAACGCTCTGGTTGAATCCAAAATACAGTATTTCAATACTCCATACTTAAAGATTATCCAACACTTGGGATTCTCTAACATACACTATTGGTTATATCTCTAATATACTAAGAGTCCTCTAATAAGCATTTGCCTTCTAGTTGCTATAACCTATATGGATTCTCAACTTTGTATTCTATCTCAGATTTCGAGATATTCTGTACCTATTGTAGTGTAAAGATGATTGAGAGTCTTAGTGGAGAACCGTATTTTGGGTAGATTTGCTGCTTTTCTATCTATGGCTTGCATAAGACAGTTCTGACAGTTCCTCCTAAATCAATAAATTTAGTACTACTTTTTCTTCTTTTTTCTAGTAACCGAGATATCCCCAGGGCCAATGGGGTACGATTCGAAAGTCAGCGATAATGGCTCCCTGTCCACTTAAATACGAGACGTTTGAGTGCCCCAGGGTTCAGAACCACGGCGTACATCAATAAAATTATTACTTTATTAAAACAATTCCAATTTCAGAACTCTAAAATCAAACAAAAAGACCAAAATCAGCTTCACAACTCATAATCAGCTAATACTTAACATCCAACAAAATATAGCTTCACGATCATAAATTTAAAACACAAAGCCCAAAACAGCCCCCAAAAGCTAAACATGGACGCGAATAAACATATAAACTATGATAAATTCTAGAACATTCGAAAATTTGTTTTATTCCTTCAGAAAATTAAGTACAAAGTATCCCATCATTAAGAAGGAAAAAGGGCGCGAGTAAACCCTAAAAGGATAGGAACAGAACATACAGTTGTTGTTTTTTTGGGGATGAAAATTCAGTTAATGTCGGAATCATCGAAATCATCCTGAAAGGAATTGAAGAAGTCGGCGTCGGCGAGACGGAGGTGTTCGGCGGCGAGTGGACCTTCACCGAAAAAGTCGAGCGCGTCCACTTCGTCAACGTCCATTGCCATTGTAGATCCCTGTTCTTCCATGTCTGCTAAGTAATCCACTACCATTGGTTTCATTGCTGATTGATTTTCAATGGATTTTGATTTTTCTTCTCTTTCTCTCTACGGTTCACCGCGAATTGTAATTGTACAAACTTGGCTTATGGTGCAATGGCCATTTATAGAAAGGATAGCGTTTTAAGTTGAAGAATCGGGTCAAACATGGACCGACTCAATCATCATCATTACACAAATAGCCAGTTTGACTCACTGTTTGGTTTTACTAGTCAATATACATTGTTCTGCCATGTTCATAATAAGTGATCAGTTTCTTTTTTTATTTTGGTTCAAAATAATTGTCCAGTTATGTAATCAAAAAAAATTCAATTTATTTTTACAAAATAACCCCTATGTACATATCCCTAAAAAGTTTTCTTACTCCTCACATTAAATATTTAATTAGGAATAGTTTTGTCATAAAAAGTATTTTTATATAGAAATTGGTATTTTCTTAATGGGCGTGCTAAAGCAAATTGGTCACTTATTGTGAATAGGAGGGAGTAATTTTATAGGGTTATACATATACTCCCTCCGTCCACAATAAGTGACCAATTTGTTTTTGGCACGCATATTAAGAAAATGCTAAAATCTATACAAAAATACCTAGTATGACTAAATTATATTTAATTAAATATTTAATCTAGGGAGTAAGAAAATTTTTTAGGGGTATGTACATAAGAGTTATTTTGTAAAAACAAATTGAATTCTTTCTTGATTATATAAATGGACACTTATTTTGAACAAAAATGAAAAAGTAAATTGGTCACTTATTGTGAAGCGGAGGGAGTATCATATACTCCCTATGTTTCATTTTATGCGAACCTATTTAACTGGGCACGGAAAAAAAATAAAAACTTCTAAAATTTGTGGTCCTAAACAAGTCAAAAAGGGATCTAGAGTATTTGTGTGGTTATAAAAGTTTCTCATTAAGAGAATTGGAAGTTTAAGCTAAATTGCTTCCAAATTTAGAAAGGGGTCAATCTTTTTGGAACAGATCAAAAAGGAAATAAATTCACATAAACTGGAACGGATGAAGTATGAATTATGCATACATTATATATATGCGCCTCTTTTTAGTTTATATAGTTGAGATGACAGTTGTTTATCTTAATTTTTTTGAGTTTACTAATAGGAAGGGTAGTTTTGGTGTATGATAAAGTTGCTGCCATGTGACCGGGAGATCATGGGTTCGATCCGTAAAAAAAGTCACTTGTAAAAATGTAGGATAAGGTTGCATACAATAGACCCTTGTGGTGCGGCCTTTCCCCGGATCCCGTGCATAATGGGAGAACTTAGTGCACTAGGCTGCCCGTAAACTAATACCCACCAACGTATAAAATTATTTTATACTATCTAGTTATTTTTTATTAAAAGTATACCTTATTTTTAAGATAATTTTAATTGTAGATATATTATTCTACATTATTTTTGCTATTATTATTTCTGTTTTTTATGAAGCATTATATCTAAATATCCTTTGGGTGACGTGATATAGTATTAGTCGGAACTCGGAAGAAACTACCTCCATGCTAAGATTTTTTCTTTAGTTTAAAGTTTTAAACTACACTAAGACAATGCTAGCAAACTAGTCGGTTTAAAGAATTTTTTGTTGTCATATTAGTTATCAGTGTGCTATTTCTAGTTTCAAGGTGATCTAAACATAAAGACAAATTTAGTACTCCATTTATGTGAATCCATTTAATTGGGCACGGAGTTACTTTTAAACTTGTGGTATAAAATGAGACACATATATTTTGTATGGCTATAAATTATTTCATAAAGGTAAATTATTTTCAAATAAAGAAAGATGTCATTTTTTCGGCACAGATTAAAAAAGAAAATACGTTCACATAAATTGACACGGAGGGAGTAATTGAAATGAAATGAGAACGAATAAAGGGAAATGTATTGAAATTTACGTTGCAGACCCAACTAGTTATGCATTAAAAAATTTATTTTTAATTTAGCCAATGACACTTTTCATTGATATGCCATTAAGTGACCACACATTGTTCTGCAATAGTGAGTTCTCAGTTGACACGAGTAAACTTGAAACATATAGACGAGTACGATGCTTTAACCAGAAGTACAATTTGTGCTAAAATAACACCGTTGCTTCGTCACATAAATGAAGAGCCAACATAATATACCTAATATCACTAACATGTAAATAGTTCATATGGAAAAATATTAATGAAATTATACGTATTAAATTGAGATATAACCCACAAAATCGCAAGGAAATCATGTCCAACAAGCTTGTTCTTGTCCACTTCTTTAACTGTTCATGGAACGTCGCAAGCAAAAGAATAGTTCAAAAAACAGAACGTTAAGGACGCAAAACATCCATCAGAAACTGGATTCTTTTAAATGCTGGTGCAGAAAAAGTCGAAGTATCTAAAGGCAGTAAAATACAGCCATTTCACAACTTGGCTCCCTGTGTCCTAGGAATCTCACTATGAACCTGAAGAAATGAAATACAATAACAAACACCTCCTTCCCTCAAAAAACACATTGAGATAATTGATTTACTAGATTTAGTTTTCGCTACGTTCTCTGCTTGATTATGATTTATGATGCAACTAAATCAGGAGTTTCCGCCTCTACGGATAGCAAAGCAGTGTGAACTTTCTCCACCCAATTGTCTAGCCGATCACGCAGTGACTTGATTTGGGGAATTCCAAGAACTCTTGGTTGCACCCAGGAGACATGAATTGTCCCCTCCACTTGATCAATTATTCCCTCAATCAGATGCACCTACAGTAAGATAACATCAAAACAGTCGTAAGTTTTTTTTTTTTTTTCAAGAAAGGAGGGGGGGTCCTAAACCTCCAACGGGAGACAGCTAACATCAGAATTGCAGGCGTGGAATATGCAAAGTACGTCAGCATGACTGTAATATTGACCACACATCTCTCATTTTCATTTATCCACAAACCAATAAAAAGTAGGAAGATCATAGGTGGTTGTGCTGAAAAAAAAAGAGGATCATGAAGCTATGATGGATGAAGTAGAAAGGGAAGGTGCAGCATGAAAACGAAAGATTCAATAACCTATCTAATTTCTTTCTTTTCCTTGAATAGATGGCAGAACCAAACCCCCCATCCCTCGAAGATGTATGAAGGCAACTCTTCTAATTTAACTACTAAGAGGTCCACTTACAGAAAGGCTCTTCATGAGGAGATATTCAACATCTTCCACACCCAACTTTGTGCGTTCTGCGATGACACTCAATGGGATAGTTCTATCTTCTGCCGCGCGACTGCATGCAAAATAGATAATCCAGAAATTCAGAAATCACAGTAGCAGGCAATATGGGACGAATATTTTCATTTCCTGCAGAACTCCCATAACAATACCTGAAGATAATTTCCATCAAGCAGAGAATGTTGATCTTCTCTAGAAGCTTTTTCTCGTTCTGCACTAATGCTGGTTGAGCATTCAATGCAGCTTGATGGACACGGCACAATTCTTGATAACGAATCAAATCGCCCGTGTTGAATGCTTCAAGAATATGATAGAGCCACTCAACCTTAGTCCCCATGAGGCTATTTACCTATAACAAGTCAAAACAAGTCACCTTAGATTCTACATGACATCATCAACACACAAACATAAGACCTTAGTCCCCATGAGGCTATTTACCTATAACAAGTCAAAACAAGTCACCTTAGATTCTACATGACATCATCAACACACAAACATAAGACCTTAGTCCCCATGAGGCTATTTACCTATAACAAGTCAAAACAAGTCACCTTAGATTCTACATGACATCATCAACACACAAACATAAGACTGCTATATGGCTCCTGTGGTTCAAATTCTGGTCCATCCCCCATTACTTCTTTTTTTTTTATAAGTAAAGGCTTTTATTAAAAGAAAGTACCAAGAAGGTACAGAAATCAGTACAAACTTGAAAGTACAACAGATTCCCCATCATGCTACATATTTCCCCCCAAGAAATACAAAAAATCCAAATAATGATCCATCGTATCTAGAGTTTTACTAAAGCACCAGAAAATAAATTCTTGATACATTTGTCCCTCTTCCCTTCAAAGCAGCCTTGTTTCTTTCCAGCCATAAAGTCCACACAATACATATGGGAATAGTCCTCCAAGTCTGTTTCAAGTTTCTCTTCATTTTCTGAGCTTGCCATATTTCCAGCAAATCAGTAATCTTCTGTGGTATGACCATTACTTCTTGAAGCCTAAGAGTAGTCAAAAAAGGAATTTACTAAGTTCCTTAGCCAATTTTACGGTGTTGTTCCTAAGTTGATAGTTTGTTTTCAGTTTGATAATTGATCTGGACATTTTTTACCCTATTGCACATGGTTTCAGTCTTTCGGTACTGAATTAACTAAATTCCCACAAAAAGTAAAAAGAAGAAAAAGGATATCTTCCCTTTTATGATAACTTGAAGGGAAATAAGAAAAAAGCCAGTCAAGGTGCTCACTATCAGGATGGACGGGTATAAGTGTTTAACGAAAAACTATAGTTTCACTTTTGCCTCATATGACAGCTTTTAAAATCACAAAGCTCTTCAAAAGGAGGTTAAGGTATCTGGAATTCTGTAGTAGGTGTAGGACTATGAAACTCAATCCACCCTATTTATGTGAAAACTCAAGGGGTAGAGAAGAAAAGACAGCTAGTTTATCTATTAGCCAACTTGGATGTTCCAAATTCCAATGAGAAGAAACAAGATCTTTATGAAGGAGAGGAGAGATGTAAGGAACAACCAGTGACAGTTAGGACAATATACGACATCCCCTACCCTTATTCCTAAAAGGAGAAAAAGGAAAAAAGGAGAGAAGATATTACGTCCCTAATCCACACAGAACATGTAATATTCATAGTATCCTCTGATGATAAAGAATTCTACCATAAGGACCTTGAATGTTCTGGATCAACACAGTAAAATATGTTAGATACCCAGAACCAACACTGGTACAAATGGGGTAGACCATAACTTTTTTGAAGACATTATGATAAATAACTTCTGAAAGTAGCAAAACAGTAGAAGACACAAGTTTTATCATTAAACTTCCTAGAAGATGGTGCAAAGATTAATCAGCAGGCAAATTGAAATAGAATAAATTTTAATGATTAATCTGGAAATCTTCCCGCGACATATTCACTTAGAAGTATCACAAAGACACAAACTACGACGAATTTCAGACAGAAGCGGACATCTAAATGTCACCATCCTTGAATTTTTTTAGCTAATACCATAAGACAGTTTTTATCCTTTTATTTGGATGGGGGAAAGCTTGAAATCCTTATAGCAAACGCCAGAAGGAGTAAAGTACAGAAACACAGGCACACAAGCAGTGGTTTCTTAATAATACCCAGCTCAAGAACTCTGAATTGGAAAGCGCCATTGAAGAAGGTCCATTGTGGTTTAGACCAGTTGACTGGTTTTGCCCCGACTTAGGTGAAATCTAGTGTCTAACCAGACTAGAAACATGATCCGTTCACAGTTTAATGGATCGAAGAACCTAGTCAACCAGTATCATTGGCATTAGCCCTGAAAATAAACTTTCAGGAGAAGATGTGAACTTCCAGCAGCACAGATGACATCATGTTAAAACTTCTGGACAACATTCAGGTCCTCGGGAGAGGACGCCAATAGCAAATTCCCAGAAGGGTCATCACTTAGCCACTTCCTCAAGAAATAGCTTTACCGGACATTTCCAATCCCAGAACTCTAGGCTCTCTAGCATATGGAAAGAATAAAAAACAAGGAATTGTATGGTGTAAACTTACAATTGGATGAGCAAGCAGTTCACCAAAGTTGTATATGTTGTCTCCCAGCAAAGCTGACAAGGACAAATCAAACGCCAAATCCTATATGACATAGGAGAAACAATTAGCACTAAAAATAGCAAGACTAAAACATATGAAAATCACAAAATTTTAGGTGTACCTTCATTAACAGACTAAAGTTACAAAAATTTGCAAGGCACCACAACCAACAACTATTTCTACTCAGAAACTAGAATTACATAGTACGAAAGGCCCTCAATAACAAACCAAGTGGCAATCCAGATTATTGCAATCAACCGATAGAAAAATCAAAATAAGCATTATGGGAATAAACATTTTAAAGACTCAAGATAGATTGCCAAACACTTATCACAAATCCAAAACCAAGGATCTTCAACCATTTCTCCCAAACTATGAAGAGTTAAATAATAAGAAGAAAAAACAGATGATCATCAGTTCAGAAACCCTAGTGAATAATACTGAACTCGAGACCAAACTATGACATGTCTGGGGAGAGTTGAGTGTACGCAGACCTTACCCCTACCCCGAAAAGGGTAGACAGGCTGTTTCCGGAAGACTCCCGGCTCAACAGGAGAAACAATAATATCATAAAAGAAACAAAAGAGAAGGCATGTAACAACAAAAGATGCCTGAAAGAAAATAACAACAACGAATAAGTGAAAGGACAATAACACAAAACTATGCAAAACAACAATGTGAACTCAACATATACCGCTAACAAACCTAAACAAAACTCTATCAGACTACCCGGTACAAAGAGGTAAGAACTCTTGACTACCCCCTAGCCTACCACCCTAATGCTCGACCTCCACAAATTCTGTATATGTTAAGGAACTCAATGATAGCATCAGCAGCTCCGTCCAAGAATTCTCTCCACCTCTACCTAGACCGGAATACAGCATAATGTAAAAACATTTATCACACGGAAAAATAGAGAGAGAGAGAGAGAGCACAAAAAAAATGCAAGGATACACAGCACAGAGAGGAGGCTAGAGTAAAAATGACAATATTTTTATTTTTGGTAATGTGACATGTCTAAAGTTTTATTTTCTTGTTATTGTGTGGTTAACTCGTAGAACGAAATTTCAAACGTGATGGGGATTAAAGAAAGGTTCATGTCAAAGATACACTCCTATCTCTTGAATACCCAGTAGCATAGTCATGAAGGAGAACCAAGGTAATATTAAGAAGTATCTAAAATTGAACTGATTCTATGGAGAAAACCAAGATGCTAATCTAACGTTTTAAAGCAAGATAATCACCTTAATTTAGCTTTGGAGCATAGTAAAGTTGTCTCTGTGTGACCTATAGGTCAGCGGTTCGAGCTGTGGAATCAGCCACCGATGCATGCATCAGGATAGGATGCCTACATCACACACCCTTCGGGTGCGGCCCTTCCCCGGACCCTACATAAATGCGGTATATGCTTCGTGCACCAGGATGTGTCCTAATTAATCACCTTAATTTAGCCAAGGAAATAACTAGCAAACTTTCCACTGGAATCTCAAACAGTCGTCTCCGTAAAGCTAATAAAACACCATATTTAGTCCAAAATCTAATTATAGGTCTTCTGATTAGCAAACAGATGTGCAGCACAAGAAAATTGAAGCAAGGAAGATGTATGCATAGGTGTCATAAATACAGCTAGCCATGACCAAAAAATTCTTAGATCAGTCTTCAAATATTATGAAAAAAAACGAACAATTACTTACCAGCTTAAACGATTCAGAAAGAGATTCCACCGAAGTGTATGCTAGATAAAGAAGAGCACTTCTGTAAAACTCGGCGAACTCCTGGCGAGCTTTATGGTATTGAGACGAAACCCAATAATAGCTAGCATAAACAGAGGGATCAATGTCAGTCATGCTGTCAAGTGTAGTCTTTCCCCCTTCTAAAAGATTCTTGCAATCTTTTTGATCCCCTTGTTCAAGCTTAAATAGGGCAATCTGCAACTTAATGTATAGAATTGGCTCCTCTATGCGTGTCTCCTTAGTATTTTGAAGTTTCTCGATCACTCCTTCAAGGTAACCTATAGCAGCTTCTTTCTCTGCATACCGACGGGAAACAATGACTGCAAAATGTGCAAGCTTGAGAAGATTGATCTTTGTCTCAAAATCAGTGATGAAATTGTTATACAGCTGTATCAGTGCATCGCCTGCCTGAAAGTAAAATAAGGGAACAACAAGAAATGCATTTAGAATATTACACTCTAAGCTCCAAAAGCATCACCACCTCTGGAGCATTACCCGCTACTGAGAAGATCTAATGCAACATAGTTTTACTAGTTCCATCCTCAATAGGATTCAGGTATACATGACATGTTTAAATAACAAAACACAAATTAAGACAGTCAGATATGGAGGATGGGCAGAGATAGATGGTAAACTACGGGTTTGGCCAAACCAGTAGCTTCAGTCCAAACCTTGTATTTATATTAAGAAATTCACTATGTACAAAAATTAAATTCAAAACCCAATTAGTTGATGTTGCTATCTGAGAATTTAGAACTCATAGAGTTCAAATTCTAGATTCGCCAATGGTCATTGAAGGTCTTTTCAATTAGTTAAAATTATCTCAAAACATCCCCAAGAACTTGTGTTTGTTATTTAAACAAGTAGTGTATACCTGAATTCTATTGGGGCCGTCTATGTGAATCCTACCATGATTCTACATTTAAATTCATCCCTGGCCAATACTATGCAGAACAGAAATAGAAATGTACTCCCTCTAAAATAATTATAAAATAATTAACCTATTCCCTTTTTAGTTTGTTTGAGAAAGAATGACTCCTTTCTAAGTTTGAAAACAATATAACTTTAATTTTTTCTCATTAATCACACAAATATCAAAGTCTTCTATTTTTTCTTAAATTCCATGTACAGTCAAATAGGTTCAATCTTTTTAAAATTCTCTATACTAAATATTCAAGCGAGAGGAAAAAAAAGATTAATCCGCAAGAACCCTAACTTTTGTACAAACCTAAACCCATCTATAATATAACATTAATAAAATATACTCAAATAATATTAGACAGAATTTTGAGGTAATTCAACAATAAAATCTCAAAAAACAAACCTGAAAAACGGCGAGGGCAACGAATTGTTCAAGCTTAAGAGAAAGCTGGTGCCAGAGCTTGCGCTGGTACAGATCTGATAGCGTATTGTACCAATCGGATAGCTCTGGATGTGCATTTCGAAGTGAATCTAAGTATTCTAAAGCGGCCATCCCTGATTACTCTCAATGATGAATACCAAGAAGAAGAAGTGGAACTGTAAATCCTTTTATAAAACCTCTTTAAACTTTGGATTTCTTCCTCTGCACGAAGAAAGGAATAGACTCTGTGAGAAATATCTTATAGTGGGGTTTCTCGTAATTTGGATATGATTAATGGGCAAATATGTGGGATTTAGGAAGCATTTATAAGACAAATTTACCCACTTAATATAGATTTAACAGGATTAAAAAAGATTTTATTTTTTTAAACGGAGAAAGATGAAAGGCAATTCAAAATGGGATCTTTGTAGGGCTGTTCATTTGGATCGGATATCCGAAATCCGAACTGATCCATTCAATTTCGGATTTCGGATTTCGGATTGGACCGGATTTCGGATTGTGTTTATAAAAATTTCGGATTTCGGATCGGATTCGGATTGGTATATTTTAATCCAATCCGATCCGAAATCCGAAATTATTAGGCAATGTATAAATACTACACTTTAATTTCGGATAGTCAGTACTTTCTTTACATCTTCCTCCAAGTTATTACCTTTACAATTGCTAGAGTTAGCTATATTGGCGCCATAGTACTCTCATAATTGTATAAACATGAATTTTTCTTAATGCATTGCCTCTTTTACAAAGAAAATATACATATTAGTTTGCAACATTGAGGCATTTACGATCCGAAATCCGATCCGATCCAAACTTTAAAATCCGAATCCGATCCGATATAATTCGGATCGGATTCGGATTGCATTTTCTAGAATCCGAAATCCGAAATCCGAATCCGAAATGTGCTAAATCCGATCCAATCCGATCCGTGCACAGCCCTAGATCTTTGCACGAATAGCCGGCTATACATTGTTTAATTTTTTTTAGTCATATATATAGATATTATACATTTTGAGTAATCGGCTATTTGAATTAATTCTTCATTCAAAATTTGGTGGATACAGACCCATCCTTATGCCTCATGATATGTGCCAAATTCACACATCATGCATTATTATGATATTAAAATTTGGACATACAGTCAAATCTCTCTATAATAGTCTCGTTTGTTCTGAATATTTGTGGGTGTTATAGTTAAGTACTGCTATAGAGAACATTTATAATAACATAACATGAAAATTGATTCATGAAAAACTTGACTTTTATAGTAAAATGTTGTTATATAAGAATGATGTTAGAGAGGTTTGCCTGTATAACTAAAAGAAATATATAAAAGTTCTTATCTTTCGTGTTTTGTGTAACAAAAATATATCTAATTTATTGATTTATATATTTGACATTTTTGTGTTAGATTTATCATTTTAGTACTGTGTGGTATACTTTCTTTTCTTGATATTATCTTCATAATTGTTTTCATAGGATTATAATTTAAAGAGGTTGAAAAGATCTGTTAGAATAGTCATGTAAATATATGTAATTAGTCCTAGTCCCTTATGTAATAGGAGTAGGTTATGTGTTATGTATACATATAAATAGGGTTTAGTGTAACACAGAAAATTAAGCAATAACATTTTATACGATGCTTTCTCACATGGTATCAGAGTAACTAGTGAGAAATGCAGTTACCAGCGAGTCTGGGATAGTCACTGTGCCTTTTTCCGGTGACTTTCAGGCTGTTTTTTTACAAAATTCCTTCTCTGGTGGTTTTTTTACGAAAAATAACACCACAAGCAAGTACGGATTTCTCAGGCGACCAAACCCCAGAAAACCACACCGGCAGAACCTCGTCCACGCGCTCTCACGCGCCTCCAAAGTTTCTGATGCCGGCGGCGCGTCAGACCCACGCGTCGGCGCGTGAACACTGTTCTGGCCATCTTTTTCAAAACTCTCTTAAGGAGAGTCTAATCTTCTAGTAATTCCGACCAGGACCATACTGTTTTCTTTTTATTCCGAGAACTTTGAGATTTTTTTTCAGCTTGCACAGTGAGTTTCTCCGGCGAGAACAGTAATTTCCAAAAAAATGTGCTTTTTCGGCGCAATATTATAATGGTGTTCGTATTAGAAGCTTTTAACTCACAATCCGTTGGATCCAATTCATTGAATCCAGTCCAGATGATTTCTTTACCGGATTATATTGAGTTCCTTCAGTACAAAGCATGTAAACAGACATCTTCAGGATTAGCCTCCGTTATTCCAACAAATAGTAGCATGACTTGTGTCTCCCGATCTTCAACTTCTGAATCTTGGCTCATTGATTCAGGTGCGTATGATCATATTCCTGGTAACAAATCTCTTTTCACTAGTATTTCATATTCTCAATCTCTTCCAACAGTCACAATGGCCAATGGGTCTCAAACCATGGCAACTGCAATAGGTCAAGCAAGTCCACTTCCTTCCTTACCTTTAGACTCAGTTCTTTATGTTTCTAGTAGTCCTTTTAATCTCATAGTCGTTAGTCGCTTAGCCAAATCACTTAAATTTGCTGTTTTATTTCTTGATGGCCTTGTTTTCATACAGGAACACAGTATAGGGAGGATCATTGGTGCCGGACATGAATCATATAGATATTATTACCTTATCCTTGCAAAATCACATGGACTCGTATCTTGTCTTTCTTCAATAACTTGGTCCCGTTACTGATTCACCAGATTTATTACATAAACGGTTGGGACATCCCAGTTTGTCAAAACTTCAGAAAATGGTACCTGGATTATCTCACTTGACCATTCTAGAGTGTGAGTCATGTCAACTCGGTAAGCATACCGCTCCCATTTCCCACGGCGTCTTGATAATCGAGCAGAGTCACCTTTTATTTTAGTCCATTCAGATGCTTGGGGTCCTAGTCGGGTCAGTTCTACCTTGGGATTCCGCTACTTTGTCAGATTCATTTATGATTATTCCAGGTGCACTTGGATATTTTTTATGAAAAATCGATCTGAGTTGTTTTCTATTTTCCAGACTTTTTACGTTGAAATTCAAAATCAAATTGGGGTTTATATCCGTCCGTAGTGATAATGCCCTAGAGTATTTGTCTTCCCTATTTCAGTAGTTTATAAACTCCCATAGGATTATTCATCAAACATCTTGTCCGTACAAATCCCAAAAAAATGGGGTAGCTGAAAGAAAGAATAGACATCTTATTGAAATTGTCCGTACCCTACTCATACAATCTCATGTTTCGTTGCTTTTTGGGGGATGCAGTTCTTATATCTTGTTATCTTATTAATCGTATGCCATCTTTAGCTATCCAGAATCAAATTCCATTCTCTGTCATGTCTCCCCACTTATCTTTGTTCTCTCTTCCACCCTGTGTCTTTGAGAGTACGTGTTTTGTTCATGACCTTACTCCGGGAAAAGATAAGTTAGCTCCTCATGCTCTTAAGTGAATATTTCTGGGGTACTCGAGAACGCAAAAGAGATATCGATGTTATTCTCCTGACCTCCAACGGTTTCTTATGTCTGTTGATGTTACCTTCTTTGAAAACCATCATACTTCCCAGGTCCAGTTAATCACTTCAATATTTTTAAGGTGCTACCAGTTCCGTCTTTTGGAGATTCAATCACTATCTCCCATTCATCTTCCTCCATAGCTCCAGCTGCAGCTCCACGACCTACAGCTCCAGTTGCAGCTCCACCACCTATAGCTCCAGTGCCACCACCGAGTCCAGTTCAACCTTCTAGAGCTCCACCACTCCTGACTTATCATCGTCGTCCGCACCCAACTACTGGTTCATCTGATTCACGTCCTGCACCTGACCCTACTAATACTGAGGACTTGTCTCCTCTTAATCAACCGATTGCACTACGAAAAGGTATACGGTCTACACTTAATCCTATTCCTCATTATATCGGTTTAAGTTAGTATCGCATGTCATCATCCTATTGTGCATTTGTGTCATCTTTGTCCTCTGTTTCCATCCCTAAGTCTACAGGTGAAGCACTGTCTCATCCCGGGTGGGGACAAGCTGTGGTTGACGAGATGTCTGCTTTACATACGAGTAGTCCTTGGGAGCTTGTTTCTCTTCCTTCGGGTAAATCGACTGTTGGTTGTCGTTGGGTGTATGCAGTCAAAGTTGGTCCAGATGGCCAGGTTGATCGACTTAAGGCTCGTATTGTTTCCAAAGGGTATACTCAAATATTTGGACTCGATTACAGTGATACTTTCTCTCCCGTGGCTAAAATAGCATCAATCCGCCTTTTTCTATCCATGGTTGTTGTTCGCCATTGGCCTCTCTATCAGTCGGACATTAAGAATGTTTTTCTTCACGGTGACCTTGAGGATGAGGTTTATATGGAGCAACCACCTGGTTTTGTTGCTCAGGGGGGAGTCTAGTGGCCTTGTATGTCGGTTGCGTCGGACCTCTATGGTCTAAAGCAGTCTCCTCGAGCCTGGTTTGGTAATTCAGGAGTTTGGCATGACTCGTAGTGAAGCTGATCACTCTGTATTTTATCGACATTCTGCTTCAAATCTCTATACTTATCTGGTCGTTTATGTTGACGATATTATTATTACCGGCAATGATCAGGATGGTATTAGTAAGTTGAAGCAACATCTCTTTTAGCACTTTCAGACTAAGGATCTGGGCAGATTAAAGTATTTTCTGGGTATTGAGGTCGCTCAGTCTAGCTCAGGTATTGTGATCTCATAACTGAAGTATGCCTTAGATATTCTTGAGGAGACATGAATGATAAGTTGTAGACTTGTTGACACTCCGATAGATCCGAATTCTAAATTTCTGCCAGGACAAGGGGAGCCTCTTAGCGATCCTGCAAGATATGGGCGGTTGGTTGGTAAATTAAATTACCTCACAGTGACTAGACCTGGCATTTCCTTTCTTGTGAGTGTTGTGAGTCAGTTTATGGATTCTTCTTGTGATAGTCATTAGGATGCGGTTCTCCGCATTCTTCGGTATATAAAATCAGCTCTGGGCAAAGGCTTATTGTTTGAGGATCGAAGCCATGAGCAGATCGTTGGATACTCAGATGTTAATTAGGCATGATCACCTTTTGATAGGCGATCTACGTCTGGATATTGTATCTTAGTAGGAGGAAATTTGGTGTCTTGGAAGAGCAAAAAACAGAATAAGGTTGCTCGGTCTAATGCAGAAGCAAAATATCGAGCAATGGCTATGACGACATGTGAGCTAATTTGGATCAAACAGTTGCTCAAGGAGATGAAATTTGGTGAGATTAGTCAGACGGGACTTGTGTGTGATAATCAAGTTGTTCTTCATATTGCGTCAAATCCGGTGTTCCATGAGAGAACTGATCACATTGAGATCGACTGTCACTTTATTAGAGAAAAGATACTCTCAGGAGATATTGCTACAAAATTTGTGAAGTTGAATGATCAGCTTGCAGATATTTTCATCAAGATTCTCACTAGTCCTCGTATTAACTACATATGTAACAAGCTCGGTACGTATGATTTATATGCACCAGCTAGAGGGGGAGTGTTAGAATAGTTATGTGAATGTATGTAACTAGTCTTAGTCCCTTATGTAATAGGAGTAGGTTATGTATACATATAAATAGGGCTTATTATAACATAGAAAATTAATCAATAATATTTTCTCTCGTGCTTTATGACAATGATCAAATTCATGCATTGACGCATAAGAGAAAAACTTGTTAATATTTAAATTAATGTGTAGCTTTGTCTTACGATTTATGAAAGGAAAAAGAAAAGATGTTAATAATATATTTAAAACCACAAAGGAAAAAGTATGTGTAATCGAAATTTTACTGCTTTAGAGTTCAAACGATGATTGCTAAACAATTGAGTTTGATTCTATTACAGCAAGAGTTTAACAATAGAAATCGAAGTTGTCCTTTGTTCTTGGTATGTACAGACATCAGATGCATGCGAGCAGATTTACCAACTTGCATCAGGTAAAAGAATCAAATGGAAATTATGGAATCTACATACAAAAGTTGAAAAAAAAATCTTTTCTTCAGACTGTAGGGAAGTAGTTATTTCGAGAATAGCTCGACTCTGTTTAGGTGGCAAGCAGAGGCAGGATTTTGAAGGCAGTTACAGAAGCTCTCGTCGTCTTTTGGAAATGAAGCTGGCAAAGGATGGTCCGGAATTACACCAACCTAGAAACGACGATATATACAGAGAAAACATGTCATTCGATAACCTTATTTGCTCGTGGAAACTATATAGAGTGAGAGATAAGAGAGAGACTGGACCTTGTCTATATCGTTGTGAGCAGGAGTTTCATACCGAGCAACTGTAACAGCCAAGCCAGAGCCATCTGATAGCTGGAAAACTGACTGGATTTTACTGTATCAGAAGAAGAAACAAGTAAGAATAGGACTCTTCTTTTGCCAGCTATAGCATATTTGCACATAATATAGTAATTACCCCTTGCCATATGTTGGTTCACCAAAAAGCTGGGCTCGCTTATTATCTTTCAAAGCACCTGCTAAAATCTCACTTGCGCTTGCAGTCCCTTTGTTTACCTGCCAAACATAAGTTGGCAAGTCCGGGGGGGGGG
>ML276532.1:0-75358 GCA_005239495.1 Nicotiana undulata | reverse complement strand
GGGAGGGGGTGGCTGGAATCAGTGTGTGAACTTGAAATGACGGAAAGAGAAACTAGAACAAGTTTGGTTGTGGTGCAAAATTATGAATTTCATGTTTTAGTAAAGAAAAACTCAAGTGCACAAGAAGCATAGGATTATTATACATCGTTAAGCGCTAATATTTGGCAAATGAAACTATAGTCTCACTCCATGAGCATCACTGAAACAAGAAATTGGCCATGTTATGTAAGTACACTAAGGAAAAACAAAACCAGCTCCATTTTCTACCTTCATCAGAAAAACTACTTAGCTGAGTTAGGCAGGAAGTGATAACAGCAGTCGGCTATTAGTCTCTACACATGAATGAATAATTTAAGGACTAGACTTACCAGCACTGCTAGGGGTTCTGAAGCAGCTACCACATTGCTCCCATCCGTGTCATAAATATCTCGAACACCACGGCTATCGCAAATGTATACAATCACACCCTTGTTCAACCTGGTTGGCAGCAAATTCATTGCATGACACATTTTAGTCTTCTTGCATAGCCATAATATTAGTGTTAAAAGGGGCAACGCGTAAAATGCTCAACCTGGAGAATCCAAATACAAAAAGCTTACCAAATTTTTGCTATCTCAACTCCTTCTGGGAAGAGACCACCACTGCACAAAGATTTAGACTTTCAGATTATAATTAAACAGTATCCAAAATGAAGACATGTTGAGAGCATGTCACCTATTATCCCGAAGGTCCAACACAAAGGCATTAACATTGTTTTTCCTTAAGGCTTCGATCGCTTCTCTTACAGCACCTATAGGGAGATCAAAAAACTATTAATCCGAAATTTTATGAAAATACTACCTAGATGTTTAACTCTTTGAACATGTAGCCAAATCATCAGAATTTTAGGGGAAGTAAGCATTAATACGACAGAGAAAAGAAAGTCCAATAGCAGCAATATCAAGGACAGGATTCACTTCCCAACCAATTTCATTGTCTACAACAGAAAGGCTATTTTCAACTATGGCATACTAACAGTGAGCACACCTGTAACAATGACGACAACTTCTACACCATGAAGAGTGTATAATTTTTGATAACCAAATAAGAAAGTAGAAAAGAAGGTTTTCTAATTTGATGCAATGTATCTGCATAGTGACAAAATGCTACTTTTTTAATTAAATAAAAAACAAGCCAAGGCCACTAACTCAGATAAATGGGCGTTAAAATGAAACAGAAGATCTGACCGTAGTCTGTTTCTCTAGTAAGTAGGATAATGCTTTTAATACTAGAAGTGGTTCATAACATAGTTTACCAGAAGCGTTTTGGTTGAATGTTGATAGTTTGATGTATCCAATCTGTGGAGCATCATCTCCTCCAGTGGGCAGCTTGCAGATTCTTGATTTTACAGGATTAAGCGAAACTTTCTCCCGTCTGGAAGTTAGCAGATTATTAGTATCTGCTAAGACTATGAATCTCTAGCTAAAAAGATAAAAATACATAATGATACAAAAATTATTTGCACACATATACACATCTTCACTTGAAGAAAAGCTAAGGAAGAAGGCATGCCCTGAAACTTATTCACAACACTTAAAAGTAGAGAAATCTTAAATAGTAAATGCATTACTAGCTTTTCTTTTATGCATACAACAAGTGACGTTTAAAATTAACAAAAGTATGAAGATCATAGAGAACTTTAGAAGAATTCAACAAGATGAACACACATCAGTGGTAGCTGCCTTGTCTCGGATCCACGACGTACAGTTAGCTCCACAGCACTTCCTTCAGGTCCTCTGTATACCACAAAATTAAAAATAACAAATGAAGAGAACAAAATAAAAACAATAAACTTATCCGACAAACAGAAACTGCTGTCTAGTGAACCCAAAATAACACTTAACTCATCAACAATAATGAACAATTATATACAAAAATGACACTGCACTTCAGGACTGGAAGAAAACTTACTGTAACCTTTCTGCTGCATCATATATACCCATGTTTTCTGTGCTTGTATTGTCAATTTCTAGGATAATATCACCGGATGAGATGCCAGCCCTATTTGCAGGACCTCCTGGAGAAGCTGAGACGACAACCAGTCCAGGAGCTGATTCAGTTTTTCCTGTTGGATAGCCAATTGACAACCCTACTCCAGTAAGCTCATTTTGAGTTCCTGACTGCCTTCAAAAAACATATGAAGAAATCTCTTTAGGCAGCACATTTTCAACGAATTAGGTGGATTTCATTCAGTATCTTACACGGCGAGAAAACAAGAACCATACCCGCAAACTTTTAAACTTTTCGGGCTCCAGAAAACGGGTGAAAGGGTCATCCAGAGTGGCAATCATCTTTTTTATTGCTGCATCTGGAGACAGTGTAGTGCAAAGATTTACAACATGAACATTTAACGGATGCAAAATTACAACCGTAGCTCAGAAAAGTCATTTCAGACTTCAGACAAGTTTATAGCTTCAAAGTTGATTACTGGAGTCCGTACATATCTATTACTATATTGGTAAACAGAATTTCTGCCACAAAATGGCTTGGTTCCAGCAAATAGATGAGGGTAAAAATGGCAGCCCGGTGCACTAAGCTCCTGCTATGCGCGGGGTCCGGGGAAGAGCCGGACCACAAGGATCTATCGTATGCAGCGTTACCCTGCAATTCTGCAAGAGGCTGTTTCCACGGCTCGATCCTGTGACCACCTGGTCACATGGCAGCAACTTTACCAGTTACGCCAAAACTCAAAGTATTTCATATCGGACAAAAACTCAGAACTCAACATACTAGTCCAGTATGCAGGTGACCCTAACCAAAACACAGACCAATGGGCACAAATCGCACAATATAGGATATTGTTTGCAAAAGGAAATACAAACATGTGTCAGGTATCATCTTGCTAAGCTGCATCTTCTTAGACATGTTTGTGTGATCAGCTAATACATGTTCCCTTCTATATAAATTGCACACTCTATTCCTCTACAATGCTACTCAAAATAATGAATTCTTCCTTTTCAATCAGAAGCTTCACTGCAGATACATAGCAAGTTAATTTCTTCCCTGCGTATTCTCGCAAAACTTCATGCAGATAATCATCGAAAGATCACCAGAAAAAAAGGGGCACAACTTACATGTTTCCTGCCTTGTATTCATTGGTTCATTTCGTAGTGCATCTTCTCTGTACCTAAACCAACTTTGACCATTGAAGGTTTTGTCAATATATGCACGGTCAATTGTTCTCCATGCCTCCAAGAAAAGCAGATTTTCTTCAGTGAGAGCAACTGTAAAATAGGAAGGAAATAGGAGATCCATCACTTATATTCCAATAATTGAGTCTCACAAAATAGAAAAGTTTGACATAATCCATCAAACTGACAGGCTTACAAGAAGGAGCTTTTGCAACAGCAGCATTAACAGCCATGACCAGCATAAGTCCAATGCAGGACCGAACAAATACATCAGGTACTATATTCCTAAATATTTCCGAATGCTTTACTGTTTTGCGGAGACTGGTTTTGAATTTTCTTAGTAGAAAAGCTAAGCCATTTTGAATAGCCAGCAAACTTTTCTTATCAATAAATATTTTGCTAAGCCTCCAGATTGGCTGAGAAAACATTGTGTTTCTGTACATTTGCTCAATGTAGCATAAAGGAGAGCAACTTCTAGAGTTGTCATTGCCACTCTTTTTCAGACACGACGTAGGAGGATATAGTGGAGAGTTACTTCGACTGTACAAAGAATTCCATGAAAGCACCTGCAAAATGCTCAAAATAATTGATCTTTGCGAAGTTAAGCAAAAAAGTTTTATTGATTAGAAATAGCACTAAGCTTCTGCTATAAGGATTTTACAAGAACCATTACAAAATCTCAGTTCCTTTCTATTGCTAATGTGTGAGGCTACTGAAGAAGTCTATTGGACTCCACCCATTTCACGTTGGAGCTCCGTCAATGGCAAGGAAAAATACGAGACAATTTGATATTAGCAAAATTATGAACAGACCACAGTGTAGCAGAAGGCAAAATCGAGCGACTTCAAATAGTACATGGGCAAATTCAGGCCTTTCCCTTAATCAAATAACGTTCAAAATCTATGCTTTTGGCCTTAAGAGACAAATTATTTACTGAGTATTGAAATGAAATTGACACGTGAGGGAATGAACATAGATGACTCTATAGCCTACCCCAACTAGTCTAAGACTTGGGCGTAGTCGATTGATATTGATGAATGAACAAGGCAATCAATTTTACTTATTTGGTTCAAATCTCTTGAATAACGTTTACCAATTTGATTCCAAATCACAAGACTCTTGCAATTTCTATATTTTAATATGATACAATGAATATCTTGAGATTATCATAAAACGAAATCTTTATTCGAAATTCTGGGTCCAAGAACCTTTAAGATACTCAAGTACATTGCTTTTAAATTGAAACAAGGATTTCCATGTTACTTCAATTGACAAGAGTGGGTTGCTCCACTTCCAACCAAGAGGTTGTGAGTTCGAGTCACCCCAAGAGCAAGGTCGGGAGTTCTTGGAGGGAGGGAGCCGAGGGTCTATCGGAAACAGTCTCTCTACCCTAGGGTAGGGGTAAGGTATGTGTACACACTACCCTCCCAAGACCCCACTAGTGGGATTATACTGTGTTGTTGTTGTTGTTACAGCGGGATTCTACACCATTTCATTGATAATGTTATTCTATCTTAACCAGCTTGCGCATACCTTGATTATTTCTCCGGACTTAAAGCGGATGCAATGAAATAACTAGCTTTTTGCCTCTGCTAAATTCATTTTTGCATTTCAAAACTTTTTTTTTTATCAAACAAAAATTATCAGGCATTAGTTTAATATCTTCTTTTAATACACAAAGTCAAATTATATATTAAACTCTATCCAATCAAACACCATCCTATACAGGGGCGGACGTACAGTATAAGCTATGGATTCAGCCAGAGTCAGTAGCTTTACTCAACCCTAGTATATGTGTTAAAAATAATCTAGTAACTATATATAAATTTAAAATTCCGAATCTAGTAACTCAAATGATACGTACCTTAAAAGCAAAGGTCGGGTTTCTTCTGTAGCTACTGGTGACGATAAATGAAGGAGAAACAGAGGCTGAAGGAGAATGACAACTCCCCAATAGAACTTCCATTGCTCAATTTCAATTTTCAGCCACAAAACGTACCAGTTTCGTTTTCAATTCTGTTTATTATCGGTTTGCTTTTTCCTTTTTCTTCTAATTCATCCCCTTTTTCTAGTGGCTCAATTACTTTTTGTTTTGTTTTAACCTGAGGTCCGCTACCCGCTAATTTTTGGAGTATGAAGAGAGCTCAAGTTTTTTACTAGTCTCTTTATCTACTTTTTTTTTTCCTTTAAATTTTTCTAATTTGATTATTTAGCTCAGTTAGAGCATGTTTGTAACGACCCAGTCTGTCGTTACGTAGCATCTGCTTTATAATTTCTATTATTGACTTGTTATAGATTGGTTAGACTCTTATTAATGTGTTAGAGTTGGTAGACTTGAAATCAGAATGATTGTAGTGAGAGTTTAGTCATTCAGTCTCTAAAAATAGTCTTAAAGTTGGAAAAGTCAAATGAGAGTTGACTTATTGGCAAACGACCTCGGAATGCGGATTTTATGGCTTGGATAGCTTTGTTAGGTGATTTGGGACTTAGGAGTGTGTTCAGAATAATTTTGTGATGCCCGGTGTAGAATTAGGCTTGCATTGGCGAAAGTTAATTTTTGGCGATTTTAGATCGTAAGTGAAAAATAGGCTATCGGAGTCGGAATGGAATTCCGACAATTGGAACAGGTTCGTAATGTCATTTTGGATATGTCTGAAAAATTTCAGTTCAATCGGAGTTGTTTTGGATAGTTTCGGCATCGTTGGTGGATTTTAAGAATTTCAAAGTTCTTAGGCTTGAATCCGATGTGAATTTGGTGTTTTGATATTATTTTTAGTGTTTTGAGAGTGCAACTAAGTTTGAATGAGCATTTACGACGTGTTGGTATAATTGGTTGAGGTCCTGAGGGGCTCGGGATTGATTTCGGGTGGTTAACGGGCGTTTTGTTTTTGGAAAAGACTGTTGTTTTTCTAGTGTCAGTGCAGCAGCAAAATAGTCATCGTGATCGCGTAGAGTAGCCTGAGGCTAAGCCATTTTGTGAATCGCAATTGCAGGGTGAAGAGTGCGATCGCGGAGCTCTGGAAGTTTGTGCATCGCGATCGCGTGATGTCAGGTCGCGATCGCGTAGGGTTGGCAGGCCTGAGTCTGGGGGTCGCGTGTTGTTCTTCGCGAACGCGGTCGTGGGTTCGCGATCGCGTAGAGGTGAAGGGTAGAGCATCGCGATCGCAGAGTGTTTGTCGCGATCGCGTAAGGTAAGTCTGGGGTCCAGCGAAGTTGTCCTTCGCGATCGTGAGGGTCTTTCCGCGATCGCGATGAAGGAAGGCCTGAACAGTATAAAAATAAACCATTCGCGACCACTAACCCTTTTTACACCATTTTTGTACGGGGAGAAGCTTTTGAGGCGAATTTGAAGTGAGAAAATCAGTGTTCATCATAGAGGTAAGCTTTTTGGACTTAATAATTCGATTATAGGTGATTTAAGACCTTAATATCAGTGTAAATTTATGAAAAATCATTAGGAAAAAAAAGGAAGTTAGGGCTTGAGATTATGAGACCTTTCAGGGTCGATTTGAGAGGTCAAACGGACTCCGATTTTAGCGTTCTTTATATGTACGGACTCAGGAGATGACGAAAAACACTTTGGTATAAAAATTTCTGAGTTCCGAGACGCGGGCCCGGGGGTCGAGTTTTAGCAAATTTCGGGTTTTGAGCTAAAATCGATATTTTTTCAATTAGAATTCATTCCTTAAGCATAATTTGATGATAAAGGTCTGATCTTTATAGATTTGGAGCGCTCGGAGGTTGATACGAGAGGCAAGCGTATTGCGGAATAGTTTTCGGGCTAGTTTGAGGTAAGTAATGTCTTTAAATCATGTCCTGAGGGTATGAAACCCCGGACTATGCACCATTTCTCGGGTTTTGAAATGCAAAGGTTGAAACTTTGGAGCTATATTCCTTACTTAGGCGACTATTGAGTTGCGAAACCGATTTTTAAGCCTATGCTTAATTGTGTATATATGTATATATATATATATATATATATATGAATTAGGTTGTAAGCCATGTTTGGGGCCTAGTGCCGATCTGTTTACCCCTTGGGGGATATTTTTACTATTTTCCTCACTAATATGTTATGATTTTTTCACTCAGTCCTTTCTGTGAAATTGTTTTGACACTCAGAGTATTTTGATACTATTTCTTGAAAATAAAACACTGTTTTTGGGTCGAGAACCCGGTATATTTATGGCCTGAAGGGCAAGTTGAGAGTGTCTGACTGAGTGAGGTTCTTGGCCTATATTGTGAGTTATGATATGAGTGTGGATGCTGGCCAATATTGTGAGTGATTTATGCCATGATGTGGTTTGTTTATAGAGCTTGGGCTGTAGGAGCCCCTCCGGAGTCTGTACACACCCCCAGTGAGCGCAGATACCGAATGAGTGATATTGCCCGCGGGGCTGATACTGAGTGACTGCGAGGTTGCCTGATGGGCAGAGTGACTGTGAGGTTGCCTGATGGGCAGAGTGACAGTGAGGTTGCCTGATAGACAGAGTGACTGTGAGGTTGCCTGATGGGCTGATACTGAAAGAAATTGTTATGAGAAATGATTATGGCCCGAGGGGTAGTTTTATGAAGATTTTTACTGAGTTTTCGAACTATGATTTACTTCGTTTTCAAACTGGTTTTTACTGAGATATATTGATATTACACTTGTTTCAACGGATTTCTGAAAACTGATTTTTGAACTCATGTATTTGATGAATACAATCTAGTGACTTGGTGTTTTACTGGCTTTTGTGAATTGGTGTATTTGTACTGTGTGTTGTATAATTCTCAGACTGTGATTTATTTTTATTACTACTGAGTTGGCGTACTCATAAAGACTCCCTGTGCCTCTGTGCACAGATCCAGGTGACAGTCCGGAGCAGTAGTTGTCTTTGCTCGTAACACCAGTTTCACGGGATTTCGAGGTAGCTATCCAACGTCCACAACTTCTCCATTCCCCTTCCTTATTTAGTTTTAGTATTTCATTCCTGGACTATATTGAGATAGTAGTAGAGTTTATTTTATTCGTAGATGCTTATGACCATGTTGACTCCAGTCTTTGGAGGTTTTTTTTAGAGTTATTTAGAGTATTATTGGGGCGGTAAAACTTAAATGAATTATTATTTTGCTATGTTACTATTTTTATTGAACTGTGCCTTATTATAAATCGAACAAATGCATAGTGATGTGATGGTTGGCTAGCCTAGTTCCACAATAGGCACCATCACGGACTGTTAGAATTTTGGGTCGTGACAAGTTGGTATCACAACCCTAGGTTACATAGGACTCAACGGTCATGAGCAGGTTCAGTAGAGTCTTGCGGATCGGTACGAAGACGTCTGTACTTATCTTCGAGAGGCTGCACAACTTTTAGGAAACATCTCTATTTTTCTTGAACCCTTTCGTTCCAATCTATTGATTCTTGAAATCTAAACTTATGTTGTTTCATTCTCTCACAGATGGTGAGGACACGCAATACCGATCAGGGTGACCAGGCACCAGCCAGAACCACAAGGGGTCGGGGCCGTAGTAGAGGTAGGGGACCAGCCCGGGTAGCAGCCGGGGTAGTACCACAAGATCCCCCTATCGTTCAGGATCAGGTTCCCGCCGATGGTTCTCCAGCGGGACAGGCCCAGGCACCGTCAGTGCCTATTGTTATTTCGGGTCTTCAGGAGACCCTGACTCAGATATTGACGGTGTGTTCCAGTTTAGCTCAGGCAGTTGCTATGTCCACTACTGCCACTGCAGCTCAGGCCTGGGAAGGCAATCAGACTCCAGCTGCCTGGACACCTGAGCAGGCTGTACAGGGTATTCAGACACCGGGGGTAGACCCAGCCCGGCCGGTTGTCCCAGTCCAGGATTTTGTGGTTCCATCTATGCCCGAGGATGAGCAGCATAGACTGGAGAGGTTCAATAGACTTAAGCCTCCGACTTTTAGTGGCACAGAGGGTGAGGATGCCCAAGGGTTTCTGGATAAATGCCAGAGGATGCTTCGCACTGCTGGTATTCTGGAGACCATCGGAGTTTCCTTTGCTACTTATCAGATTGCTGGTGTTGCTTTTACTTGGTGTGAGTCATTCGAGAGGCGTAGGCCGGTTGGTTCAGCACCTCTCACTTGGCAGCAGTTCTCCATAATCTTTTAGGAGAAGTATGTTCCTCAGTTCCACAGAGAGGAGCAGCGCATGCAGTTTGAGCAGTTGCGTCAGGGAGAGTTATCAGTTACTCAGTACGAGATAAGGTTTTCCGAGTTGGCCAGACATGCTTCTGAGATTGTCCCTACTGACAGGGAGAGGATTATGAGGTTTGTAGATGGTCTTACTTATCAACTTCGGATCTTGATGACCAGAGAGAGAGTGTTTGGAGCTATATTTGAACAAGTTGTTGACATTGCTCGGGACATTGAGTCGGTTCGTAGGCAGGATCGTGAGGAGAGAGAGGTCAAGAAGCCTAGGGTAGCAAGTAACTTTAGTGGTGCCCCTTCTAGAGGGCAGTTTCAGCACAACAGAGGTTGTTCATTTAGACCTCCACAGCCAGTTCACCCAGCTTACAGTGGTGTATCTTCGGGGCAGGCAATTCCCATCATGGCCGTTCACTTTTTGTGTCCTTCCAGCTCAGAGCTTCGCCCGAGCATCATCTTATCAGGGTTCTTCTATGCATGGTTCGTCTGGTGGTTATCATGGTGGCAGGGGTTTTCGTCAGTTTTCATCTCCAGCTCTAGGTAGTTGTTATGATTGTGGAGAGTTCGGACATGAGTGTAGGCAGTGTCCCCGTCGTCCTAGTAGTTCATCTCAACAGAGGGTTCATCCCTCGGCTTCAGCCCCAGTCACTTCATCACCTACCCATGCAGCCAGGGGTGGTGGTCAGGCAGCTAGAGGCCGTCCTAGAGGGGGAGGTCGAACAGGTGGAGGCCAGCCACGTATTTACGCACTTTCGGCTAGGCCTGATGCTATGGTCTCATATGCGGTGATTACAGGTACTATTTCAGTTTGTCACACTAATGCTTTGGCTTTATTTGACCCTGGTTCCACGTACTCTTATGTATCATCCTATTTTGCTCATTTTTTGAATATGCCCCGTGAGTCTTTAGTTACGTCTGTTCATGTTTCGATTTCGGTGGGCGATACTATTATTGTGGACCGTGTGTATTGGTCATGTATTATATCTATTAGGGGTATGGAAACCCGATTAGACTTAATGTTACTCAGTATGGTTGATTTTGATGTGATTCTAGGCATGGATTGGTTATCCCCATGTCATGTGCTTCTCCATTGTCACGCTAAGACCGTTACCTTAGCTATGCCCGGAGTTCCGAAAGTTGAGTGGAGGGGGTCTATAGAGCATGTGCCTAGCAAAGTGATTTCTTATTTAAAGGCTCAGCGTATGATTGAGAAAGGGTGTGAATCTTATTTTGCTTTTGTGAGAGATGTTAGTAGTGAGACTCCACATGTTGATTTTGTTCCTGTAGTCCGTGATTTTTCAGATGTATTCCCTGCAGACCTGCTAGGCATGCCACCTGACAGGGATATTGATTTGGTATTGACCTGGTGCCAAACACTCAGCCTATCTCTATTCCACCTTACCGCATTGCACCAGCGGAGTTGAAAGAATTGAAAGAGCAGCTTTAGGAACTCTTATATAAGGGGTTCATTCGGTCGGGTGTGTCACCTTGGGGTGCACCGGTGTTGTTTGTGAAAAAGAATGACGACTCCATGCATATGTGTATTGATCATAGACAGCTGAATAAGGTTACAATAAAGAATCGGTATCCTTTGCTTCGTATTGATGACTTATTCGATCAGCTTCAGAGAGCTAAGGTGTTCTCCAAGATCGACT
Source organism: Nicotiana undulata (assembly GCA_005239495.1). Lineage (NCBI taxonomy): Eukaryota > Viridiplantae > Streptophyta > Magnoliopsida > Solanales > Solanaceae > Nicotiana > Nicotiana undulata. The sequence continues at coordinate 64,373 of ML276532.1, read as the reverse complement.
TGAGGTTGGGATATCATCAGCTGAAGATTCGGGATTCTGACATTCCGAAGATTGTTTTCAGGACCAGATATGGTCATTATGAATTTCTGGTTATGTCATTTGGGTTGACCAATGCCCCAGTCGCGTTCATGCAATTGATGAATAGTATGTTTCAGCCTTACCTTGATTCGTTCGTCATTGTGTTCATTGATAACATCCTGGTTTATTCTCGTAACCAGGAAGAGCATGCCCAACACTTGAGGATTGTGTTACAGAGGTTGAGGGAGGAGAAACTTTATGCAAAATTCTTCAAGTGTGAGTTTTGGCTCGGTTCAGTAGCTTTCTTGGGGCACGGGGTATCTAGTGATGGTATTCAGATTGATCCAAAGAAGATTGAGGCGGTGCAGAGTTGTCCTAGACCGTCCTCAACTACTGAGATTAGGAGTTTCCTTGGGTTGGCGGGATATTACCGTCGCTCTGTGGAAGGATTCTCTTCTATTGCTTCAACATTGACCAGATTGACCCAGAAGGGTGCTCCATTCAGATGGTTCGACGAGTGTGAGGAGAGCTTTCAGAAGCTCAAGTCAGCATTGACCACAGCTCCGGTGTTGGTTTTGCCTATTGGTTCGGGTTCTTACACAGCCTATTGTGATGCTTCTAGAGTTGGTTTGGGAGCGGTGTTGATGCAGGACGGTAGGGTGATCGCCTACGCGTCTAGACAGTTGAAGGTGTACGAGAAGAATTACCCAGCGCACGATCTTGAGTTAGCTTCCATTGTTCATGCCTTAAAGATTTGGCGGCATTACTTGTATGAGGTACAATGTGAGATTTTCACTGATCATCGTAGCTTGCAGTATCTGCTGAGGCAAAAGGATTTGAATTTGAGGCAGAGGAGATGGTTAGATCTTCTCAAGGATTATGACCTTACTATTTTGTATCACCCGGGGAAGGCCAATGTGGTGGCTGATGCCTTGAGTCGCAGAGCCAAGAGTTTGGGGAGTCTAGGTTACCTTTCAGCAGTAGAGCGATCATTAGCACTGGATGTTCATGCTTTAGCGGGACAGTTGGTGAGATTGGATTTGTCATACCCTCCACGGGTGGTAGCTGGTATGGTTTCCCGGTCTTCCTTATTTGATCATATTAAAGCACGTCAATATGATGACCGACACTTGTTAGTTATTCAGGATAAAGTTCGTCGGGGAGATGCCAGGGATGTGACTATTGGTGATGACAGAGTTATGAGGATGCAGGGCCGTATTTAAGTTCCCAATGTGGATAGTATTCGAGAGTTGATATTAGCAGAGACCCACATCTCGCGGTATTCTATTCATCCGGGTGCCGCGAAGATGTATCAGGATTTGAGACAGCAGTATTGGTGTAGGCGGATGAAGAGAGATATTGTTGAGTATGTAGCACGGTGTCTCAACTGCCAGCAAGTCAAGTATGAACACCAAAGACCAGGCGAATTACTTCAGAGGTTAGATATTCCAGAGTGGAAGTGGGAGCGAATCATTATGGACTTTGTAGTTGGGCTTCTACGGACTTCGAAGGGTTTTGATGCTATTTGGGTCACTGTGGATAGATTGACCAAGTCCGCGCACTTCATTCATGTCAGTACTACTTATACTTCAAAGAGGTTAGTTGGTATTTACATTAAGTAGATTGTCCGATTGCATGGAGTTCCGGTTTCTATTATTTCTGACAGAGGTACTCAGTTCACATCTCATCTTTGGAGGGCCATACAGAGAGGTATGGGTACTGATGTAGAGTTGAGCACTGCATTTCATCCTCAGACTGACGAGCAATTGGAACAGACTATTCAGATTTTGGAGGATATGTTACGGGCTTGTGTGATTGATTTTGGTGGTTCATGGGATCACTTTCTGCCATTGGCGGAGTTTGCATATAATAACAGCTATCAATCCAGTATTCAGATGGCCCCGTATGAGGCTTTATATGGTAAGAGGTCTAGATCTCCAGTTGGTTGGTTTGAGACTGGTGAGGCTAAGTTAGTGGGCACAGATTTGATTCAGGATGCGTTGGAGAAGGTGAAGTTGATTCAGGAGCGACTTCGCACGGTGCAGTCTAGGTAGAAGAGTTGCGGATCGGAAGGTCCGGGATGTGTCTTTTATGGAAGGTGATAATGTACTGCTGAGGGTATCACCCATGAAGGGTGTTATGAGGTTCGGGAAGAGTGGAAAGCTGAGTCCTCGGTTTATTAGTCATTTTGAGGTACTTCATAAGGTTGGAGGGGTGGCTTACAGACTTGCCTTGCCACCCAGCCTATCGAGTGTTGATCCGGTATTTCATGTGTCGATGCTCAGGAAGTATGTTGGTGATCCGTCTCATGTGTTAGACTTCAACACAGTTCAACTCGAGGGTGATATGTCATATGAGGTAGAGCCAATGGCAATTTTGGCTCGCGGGGTCAGAAAGTTGAGGTCTAAGGAGATAACTTCAGTGAAAGTACAGTGGAGAGGTCAGCCGGTGGAGGAGGATACTTGAGAGACCGAGCGGGAAATGTAGAGGAAATATCCTCACTTGTTTGAGACTCCAAGTATGTTTCTAGACCCGTTCGAGGACGAACATTTGTTTAAGAGGGGGGGGGAATGTAACGATCCGGTCTGTCGTTACGTAGAACCTGCTTTATAATTTCTGTTATTGACTTGTTATAGGTTGGTTAGACTCTTATTAATGTGTTAGAGTTGGTAAGCTTGAAATCAGAATGGTTGTAGTGAGATTTTAGTCATTCAGTCTCTAAATATAACCTTAAAGTTAGAAAAGTCATTTGAGAGTTGACTTATTGGTAAACAACCTCGGAATGTGAATTTTATGGCTTGGATAGCTTAGTTAGGTGATTTGGGACTTAGGAGTGTGTTCAGAATAATTTTTTGATGTCCGGTGTAGAATTAGGCTTGAATTGGCAAAAGTTAGTTTTTGGCGATTTCCGGTCGTCAGTGGAAAATAGTCTATCGGGGTCGGAATGGAATTTCGACAGTTGGAACAGGTTTGTAATGTCATTTTGGATATGTCTGCAAAATTTCAGTTCAATCGGAGTTGTTTTGGATAGTTTCGGCATCGTTGGTGGATTTTAGAAATTTCAAAGTTGTTAGGCTTGAATCCGAATTTGGTGTTTTGATGTTATTTTTAGTGGTTTGCTAGTGAAACTAAGTTTGAATGAGAATTTATGACGTGTTGGTATAATTGGTTGATGTACCGAGGGGCTCGGGATTGATTTCGGGTGGTTAACAGGCGTTTGTTTTTGGAAAAGACTGTTGTTTTTCTGGTGTCAGTGCAGCAGCAAAATAGTCATCGCGATCGCGTAGATTGGTCCGCGATCGCGTAGAGCAGTCTGAGGCTAAACCATTTTATGAATCGCGATCGCAGGGTGAAGAGTGCGATCGCGGAGCTCTGGAAGTTTGTGCATCGCGACCGTGTGATGTCAGGTCACGATCGCGTAGGGTTGGCAGGCTTGAGTCTAGGGGTCGCGTGTTGTTCTTCGTGAACGCAGTCGTGGGTTCGCGATCGCGTAGAGGTGAAGGGTAGAGCATCGCGATCGTAGAGTGTTTGTAGCGATCGCATAAGGTAGGCCCAGGGTCCAGCGAAGTTGTCCTTTGCGATCGCGATGAAGAAAGGCCTGGACAGTATAAAAATAAACCCTCCGCGAGCATTAACCCTTTTTACACCATTTTTGAATGGGAAGAAGCTTTTGAGGCGAATTTGAAGATTCATCATAGAGATAAGATTTTTGGACTTAATAACTCTATTATAGGTGATTTAAGACCTTAATACCAGTGTAGATTTATGGAAATCCAGTAGGAAAAAAAAAGGGAAATTAGGGCTTGAGATTATGAGACATTTTGGGGTCGATTTGAGGGGTCAAATGGACTCCAATGTTAACGTTCTTTATATGTACGGACTCAGGAGATGACGAAGAACATTTTGATATAAAATTTTTTGAGTTCCGAGACGCGGTCCCGGGGGTCGGGTTTTAGCAAATTTCGAATTTTGAACTAAAATCGATATTTTTCAATTGAAATTCATTCCTTAAGCATAATTTGATGATAAAGGTCTGATCTTTATAGATTTGGAGCGCTCGGAGGTTTATACGAGAGGCAAGCGTATTGTGAAATAGTTTTCGGGCTAGTTTGAGATAAGTAATATCTTTAAATCCTGTCCTGAGGGTATGAAACCCCGGACTATGCACCCTTTCACGGGTTATGAAATGCAAAGGTTGAAACGTTGAAGATATATTCCTTACTTAGGCGACTATTGAGTTGCGAAATCAATTTTTAAGTCTATGCTTAATTGTGTGTATATATATGGCCTGAAGGGCAAGTTGAGAGTGTGTGACTGAGTGAGGCTGCTGGCCTATATTGTGAGGATGTTATGATATGAGTGTGGCTGCTGGTGCTGGACAATATTGTGAGTGATTTATGCCATGATATGACTTATTTATAGCGCTTCTGTAGGAGCCCCTCTGGAGTCTGTACACACCCCCAGTGAGCGCAGGTACCTAATGAGTGATATTGCCTGCGAGGCTGATACAAAGTGACTGCGAGGTTGCCTAATGGGCAGAGTGACTGTGAGGTTGCCTGATGGGCAGAGTGACTGTGAGATTGCCTGATGGGCTGATACTGAAAGAAATTGTTACGAGAAATGATTATGGCCCGAGGGGCAGTTTTATGAAGATTTTTACTGAGTTTTCGAACTATGATTTACTTCGTTTTCAAACTGATTTTTACTGAGAATTTTACTGAGATATACTGATATTACACTTGTTTCAAAGGATTTCTGAAAACTGATTTTTGAACTCATGTATTTGATGAATACTATCTAGTGACTTGGTATTTTACTGGCTTTTGTGAATTGGTGTATCTGTATTGTGTATTGTATAATTCTCAGACTGTGATTTATTTTCATTACTACTGAGTTGGTGTACTCATAAAGACTCCCTGTGACTCTGTGCACAGATCCGGGTGATGGTCCGGAGCAGTAGCTGTCTTTGCTCGTAACAACAATTCACGGGATTTCGAGGTAGCTGTCCAGCGTCCACAACTTCTCCATTCCCCTTCCTTATTTAGTTTTAGTATTTCATTCCTGGACTATATTGAGATAGTAATAGAGTTTATTTTATTCGTAGATGCTTATGACCATGTTGACTCCAGTCTTGAGGGGTTTTGTTTAGAGTTATTTAGACTATTATTGATGCGCTAAAAATTAAATGAATTATTATGTTGCTACGTTACTATTTTTATTGAACTGTGCCTTATTATAAATCGAACAAATGCGTAGTGATGTGATGGTTGGCTAGCCTAGTTCCACGATAGGCGTCATCCGGACCTGTTAGGTTTTGGGGTCGTGACAATGTTCAATCAAAATAAAAAAGTCAAACAAAATCGAAAATCGAAATAGATCGACTAAGGGTGTGTTTGGTATGACGAATTTTGTTAGAAAATAAGTAGTAATCTTACTTATTTGCCGGTGTTTTGTATGCAAATTGAGAAAAATAACTTCTCAAGAGTATTCATAAATAATTTGGATACAATAAACGTGAAGCCATAAACTTTATCCCACAACGTCCTAACTCATAAATTTGATAAACGTCTGAACCGCTACACTTTCGAATCCCCAAACTTTCGAACTCGTAAACTCTATAATTTNGGCGAGAGAAGGGGGCGGGGGTAGGGGTTAGATATGAGAGTAAGTGAAGTTTTTGAATGTTTTTCTAATTTTTTCTTGGAAAGTCATTTTATTTCAAGAAGATGTGATATCTAAAAAAATATTTTTCAAACTATTTTGTGCAACCAAACAGTGAAAAATGAGAAAATAATAAATATTTTTAGTCATACCAAACAAACCCTAAATGAACATGTTTTTCAATTAGTTTGGTCTGATACTAAATAGGAAAATTTATTTGCCATAGCTAAATCTAAGTGTTTAATTGATATACTCAATCAAATAAAAAAGATTTGATTCTTTTTCAAATACCTATATTACTTATAGTATCATGTTACTAACTACCATTGCTTCATCGGAAAGAAATATTTTAAAATTAGAAATGGTAAAACCTTACCTAAGATCAACAATGTCTCAAGAAAGATTAAACGAATTAACTATATTATCAATTGAGAAAAACTTAGTAGGAGAAATTGATTATAAAAAGTTATTACTAATAATTTTGCATCTAAAAAAATACTAGAAAATTAGACTTCAAATAAAAATAAAAATATCATATTTAATAAAAACGTTAAGGCCCGTCATAAAGTTTGGTTTTAGGCTGCGAAATTCGTCAGACAGCCCGCATTTTCTTTATATATATATATATATATATATGTTAAATTTTCGTATAGTTTTCTCACCTAACTTTCCTTGGGCTTTATAAGGTTTTACCTTTGGGAAACTTACACAAATGTCTCAAATAAATCTCAATTTATCAACCTCTAACCATTAATCATACACTTACCAAAACTAGTCAACAAAAATTGAAAAACTACATAATAGGGTTCTTCTTCTCAATGGGTATAATTGAAATTCATTGAAAATATATAGATAAGTCAATATACAAATTTTGAGGAAGATTGGGNCACACCCCCAGTGAGCGCAGGTACCTAATGAGTGATATTGCCTGCGAGGCTGATACAAAGTGACTGCGAGGTTGCCTAATGGGCAGAGTGACTGTGAGGTTGCCTGATGGGCAGAGTGACTGTGAGATTGCCTGATGGGCTGATACTGAAAGAAATTGTTACGAGAAATGATTATGGCCCGAGGGGCAGTTTTATGAAGATTTTTACTGAGTTTTCGAACTATGATTTACTTCGTTTTCAAACTGATTTTTACTGAGAATTTTACTGAGATATACTGATATTACACTTGTTTCAAAGGATTTCTGAAAACTGATTTTTGAACTCATGTATTTGATGAATACTATCTAGTGACTTGGTATTTTACTGGCTTTTGTGAATTGGTGTATCTGTATTGTGTATTGTATAATTCTCAGACTGTGATTTATTTTCATTACTACTGAGTTGGTGTACTCATAAAGACTCCCTGTGACTCTGTGCACAGATCCGGGTGATGGTCCGGAGCAGTAGCTGTCTTTGCTCGTAACAACAATTCACGGGATTTCGAGGTAGCTGTCCAGCGTCCACAACTTCTCCATTCCCCTTCCTTATTTAGTTTTAGTATTTCATTCCTGGACTATATTGAGATAGTAATAGAGTTTATTTTATTCGTAGATGCTTATGACCATGTTGACTCCAGTCTTGAGGGGTTTTGTTTAGAGTTATTTAGACTATTATTGATGCGCTAAAAATTAAATGAATTATTATGTTGCTACGTTACTATTTTTATTGAACTGTGCCTTATTATAAATCGAACAAATGCGTAGTGATGTGATGGTTGGCTAGCCTAGTTCCACGATAGGCGTCATCCGGACCTGTTAGGTTTTGGGGTCGTGACAATGTTCAATCAAAATAAAAAAGTCAAACAAAATCGAAAATCGAAATAGATCGACTAAGGGTGTGTTTGGTATGACGAATTTTGTTAGAAAATAAGTAGTAATCTTACTTATTTGCCGGTGTTTTGTATGCAAATTGAGAAAAATAACTTCTCAAGAGTATTCATAAATAATTTGGATACAATAAACGTGAAGCCATAAACTTTATCCCACAACGTCCTAACTCATAAATTTGATAAACGTCTGAACCGCTACACTTTCGAATCCCCAAACTTTCGAACTCGTAAACTCTATAATTTATAAAACCCGCAAACTTCCAATCACATAAACCTTTCAACTCATAACTTTGAAACTCGTAAAATTTTGAACATGTAAACCAANGGTTTTAGGCTGCGAAATTCGTCAGACAGCCCGCATTTTCTTTATATATATATATATATATATATGTTAAATTTTCGTATAGTTTTCTCACCTAACTTTCCTTGGGCTTTATAAGGTTTTACCTTTGGGAAACTTACACAAATGTCTCAAATAAATCTCAATTTATCAACCTCTAACCATTAATCATACACTTACCAAAACTAGTCAACAAAAATTGAAAAACTACATAATAGGGTTCTTCTTCTCAATGGGTATAATTGAAATTCATTGAAAATATATAGATAAGTCAATATACAAATTTTGAGGAAGATTGGGGGTGATTTGGACTGGTTTTGTATCAAAATTCATAATTAAATCGAGTTCAAAAAAGTCTTCTGCGACACATGTATCAAACATGTATCACGCATGTGTATCTCCCACACAAGTATACATGGATATACATGTGATACACAAATGATACACATATCATTTTTTCATATTCAGTTTTTACTTCGAATTTTCAATCCAAACCACCTCAAAACTTCACCAAATCATCCCAAAAATGAGATTCAGGCTCCTTAAGTTGTTCCCAATCTATTATAATAACACTCACTCAAAACAAAGCAAAAAATTGATATTTTTTTTGCTACAAATAGCTAATTGGCTAATTTGGCTAATATTAATAATATTTTATCAATTAACAATTATTATAGTGAGTTACTTATAAATGGACATAGCTGATAATTTCTCTTTGGACACTCCTAAGTCCTAACAGTAACTGGGTAGATGACATTGGAGCCATTTGCTCGATTGACCACTCTGTTACAACTTACAAATATAGTCACTTTTGTCTTCAGCAGAGTTTTCTTATTTTTCCTTTCTTTTCTTATTTTTATTTTTATTTTCGAGCATTAAGGTTGTAGGCTAGGGGGTAGTCGAGAGTTTTTTCCTTTTTGTACCGGATAGTCTGATAGAGTTTTGTCGAGGTCTGTTAGCGGACTATGTTGTGTTCACATTATTTTGTTGTTTTGTATAGTTTTGTGTTATTTCCCTTTCACTTATTTGTTGTCTCTTACGATGTTGTTATTACTTTTCTGGCTTCCGTTAGAATTAAGGGCACAAATATGCTAGATTTTTAACGGTAGGGTCATTTTTAGCAAAATAGGTTAACGAGGGGCATGTTTAGACTAGAGTTGAAACATTAGGGGTAGGTTTGACCATTTCTGATGATATTATTGTCTATTGTCTTTTCTATTGAGCCGAGGATCTCCCAAAAACAGCAGATTTGTATCACAAGTTGTAGTGCTGAAATTGCTCTGAAAATCATCAAAATTCCATAAGCCATCCCACATGACGTTGTCTTCATTTGATGAGGATTCTAGCACAGGCACATGAGTATAGTCATTGAGGATGGAATAAAAGAAGTCATCATCTTGTTCTTTATCAGCTGTGTTTGGATACAAAATTTCCATTTCTTGGTTCCCTTGAGGCAAAGTAGGTATTTTATTCACAATTTCACTAAGTAATGACACGATCCTGTTTCCTAACTTGTTTAGGATTGAGCCGTAATAGTTTTTGTTGTTTTTGTTGTTGTATGACACGACCTTATTCGTGTCATCGTCTATGTTCCATTGTTGTTGTTGTTGTTAAAGACTCGCATTTGATATTTCAGATTTGTTGCTCGAAATTTTGGTCTTTTTCTTCATATGAGTCCTCCAATAGTTCTTAATCTCGTTATCAGTTTTCCTCGGCAAGTTTTTCGCAATAGTTGCCCACCTGTATTTATTTTTTATCAAGTTATTACTGAATATTATGGTTAAGAAACATTAAAAAAAAATTAACTTTCAAATATATCCTATAACTTTAAGAAAAATCACCTGTTCCCCCATCTAGCATGGAGCTCTAGAATGAGTTTTTCTTCATGAGGAGTAATTTGTCCCTTTTTAAGGTCTGGCCTTAAGTAATTCACCCATCTCAACCTACAACTTTTTGCATTCCTTTTCAACCCTGCAAGTACCAAATACCCAAATATAAATATCATCATACAACAATTATATCTTAATTCTAAACAATTAAGTTCGCATTAATTCGTATTTAGTTCGGTAATACAAATTCGTACTGATCGATCATGTATAGGTTACGAGTTCAAGCCGTGCATGGAAGCACCACCTAATGCTTGCATTAGGGTAGACTGTCTATATCACATCCCTAGGGGATGCGGACGTACCCCGGATCATGCGTAAACACATGATACTTTGTTCACCGGACTACTCTTTAACAGTGCAACACTTAATTAGAAACAAAAAGAGATCGTAAAATTAAGATTTTGACGAATGAAGTGATGAAAACATAGTTGAAATTTATACTAGTAACATAATATATATATGACGTGGGATTCATCCACGCTTAACCAGAGATTTTGAGTTTGAATTCTAAATGTGAATAAAAAGATTCTAATAGGAAGCGCTTCCTCTTTGACGGGGAAAAAACATAATATTGTGTGTAGCATTTTTGTTTTCCGTACCTGCAACAGTAGCAACAATATAAGTAGTGGTTTTTTGTTGTGTGAGGTGATGAAAAAATAGTTGAAAATTGTACTGGTAACAACGTAGGATTCCTCCTTTTCTACTAGAGTTTCGGATTCAAATTCAAGATATGAAAAAAATTCTAGTAGAGCGCGTATCTCTATTGACGAGCAAACAACAGTAACATCAATAACATACTTAGTGTTATACCATACGTAGGGTCTTCGAAGGGTAGTGTATATGCGGTCTTTATCCCTATCACTACTAAAAATCCGGGCAAAATCGTCCAAAAAAATCGACCAAAGTCAGTCGGTAATGACCAATAACCGTCCGAAACGCGACCATTTAGTGTGGACGGTATTTTAAAGGTCGGAAGGGCATACCGATCAAAATTGATCGAAAATTACAGACCAACTTTGGCCGGTCACTTAAATTCAACAAAAAAATTGTCGAAAAAAAAATTTGGTCGGTATTTTTAATCATGTAATTAAAAAATGAACCATCTAGGAATCGAACCGGGATCTGTACTGTGGCAGGATACTATTCTAATACTAGACCATTGGTGCATTTTGTTTTAAAAATATCTTTTATTTCATTTATACACTTTAATTGTAGTTTCGCACGAAAACTACCGACCAAAGTTGGTCGGTTTTATTAAAAAATAAAATCACCGACCGAATTCGGTCGGTTTTTTAAAATGACCGGCAGAATTAACCGACAAATTTCAGTCGGTTTTTTAATATTAATTTTAATTTAATTTAAAGTTGGTCGGTTTCTTGAAAAATAAATCTTGCGTGACTCAAAAATAGTTTCCCGCATTTTTGCGCCAAAAAAAACCAACCAAAATTGGTCGGTTTCGTAAAAAAAGTTTAACCATGATCGGTTTTTGCCCAATTTTTAGTAGTGTACCTTGTGCAGATAAAGATCTGGGTGTTTCGGATAGATCTTCGGCCAAAAAGACATACTAAAGTTTAGTGTTTTTCTCACCTGCAACAGTAGCAACAGAACTCCATCTGCCTTCACCATGCAACTTGACATATTCAATGAGCAATCTGTCTTCTTCAGCAGTCCAAGGTCCCTTTCTCCATCCTTCTTTTGTCATTCCCCAACTGAATATTTCTTAACTCATCACTCCCCAAAGGCTTAATTTTCTTTAAAAACCTAATTAATTAAGAGCTTAAAGTGGAAATATAATCTCACTAATATGATTAGTGTTTGTGACACAATCTTAAAAGTCTTTGTTGCTTATTTATATTTGCACCCCATGCCCCCTCTCACTTCATTCCATTAGTCAAAACCTTTATGCCCTTTCATATTACTACAAATAATCGTGACCAATTGACTGATGAAATACCCGAAATGACCCTCATGTATTTTATATACTTTAAGCCCGTTTGGTGATAAAAAAAAATTCACTTTTTTTTTGCTTTTTTCTTCGAAATCAGTGTTTAACCATAAAATTTTCAGTTTTCACTTGAAGACGAAATTTGAAAAATTCCAAAAAATTATTTTTCAAAATTTTCACTCAAATGAGTCAAAAAAACTTCAAAAACAACCCAAACACAGCTCTAATTTTAAAATATCATTTTCACTTGAAAAAAATCGCCTTTTTCTTTTTGGAATTTTACAATTCGTATATCCAAACGCCCACTTTGTTTCCTAAAATTAAATAATTGTGTGAATGTTTTTCATCCATTACTAACTTAGGTAAAAATCAAATATAAGGGTTAAGAATTTAGTCGAAGAAATAAACGGAAGTCTTATTACATATGTAACATTTAGAAGATCACCAAGTTATCAAACATCTTATATATTTTCTATTACGAGCTTATTTTAATATTTTTAACATAAGTAGTTAATATTGGAAGTATGAAAGACTCAATGGAGACTGTGAGGAGTAAATAGGAAATTGTTGAAATTCTATACCACATCGCTGTGATTCAAACTATATTTTCTTATTTTTGTATGCGGTCAAAGCATATGACTAATCGAGACTGAAACATGATAGGCCAAGGTTCAATCTCGTGTTATATCGAGTTATGGTGCGAAGTTAGATCGATGAGCTCGTGATTCAGAGACCGATCAAGATCGAGATCGGCCAAGATCAAGACCAAGCAAAATAGAGATCGAGCGAGACCGAAAGAAGTTTACCGAGTCAAATAACGGAAAGACGAAATATCTGTGATCAAGCTAGGATCACGGCAGAAATTCCGACACGTATCAAGAGGCCGATTAATTAGCCAATCATGAGATTTCTTTCTGTATTTAGAATTGTATCAAGAGTAGGACTCCCCTACTATATAAAGGAGGTATGATCATTTTTAAAACACATTTCATTTATGCAATACACTGCCTTCTTTTAGCTTTCAATATCTTGTTACTCTGCTCATATATCAGTGGAATCTTCACTTGGTTCGAAGATGACCGAACTCGACGGCCAAGGCTATACGATTCGTTTGGTTTGCATTTATTTCTTTTACAGCAAATTGCAATACATACATACACACGCGCGCGCGCGCGCACACACACACACATATATATATATATATATATATATATATATATATATATATATATATATATATCAGACCGTAATAATATATGCAATCCGAACCCAAAAAAAAATAAAAAAATTTAAAGTCAATACCAGAAGATTCTACAAGCACAAAGGGTAATTTTAGGAACAAACGCAGTTTTCAAAAAGAAGTGAAATTTTTTTGAGTAAAAGGAAAAAGTTTCTTATGTCCAAACGGGCTCTTAATCTGTACACTTTTTTGTTAGATTCCTTTTTTTTGTAACTATATAAGAAGATATTTAATTAGGTATATATCTTTTGTCCCAATTTATGTGGAGTGACTCGTATTATGAGAACCCAATACTTGATTTTCATTGAGATACGAGGACACATTTTTATATTTTTTTAAATAAAATTTATATATTTGCAGACTACATAAAAAATACTACAAATCAACATAGTTAATGATTTAAGATATTTTAAAATTGTAGCTAAAGAAAAAATTATTTCACTCTCCAAATTATAATATCCTCAGATAAACAAAAATAGTACAATTTAATAAAATAAAATAAAATAAAATAAAAAGACTTTTGATGTAAAAGTATATGTAACATACCAAAAGCACATCACCTACAAGTGAATGTCGTTTAGGAATAAAGTGAAATTTTAAAACTAAATAAGATTCAAATATGAAGGGTTGTGCTCTTTGTGAAATGGATGAAAACTACGTGAAAAAATAAATGTGGGAATCAAGTAGTTACGTATCATATTCAGTGTCGGAGCCACATGCATCAAAGTGGTGTCGATCGATATTTATTCGCCGGAAAATTACGTTGTAGAGCTCAGTAATTTCTTTTAAATTATGTATATATATTATATAATGACACCCTTGACTTCTTGGTGATTTTGGTTCTTTATATTTTGATTCCGCTTAATGGAAATCCTAGTTTCGTCAGTGATCATTTTTTTTAATATTTCTCACCCGTATCTGATACCCACATTAAGGCCCGACTAATCCGGATTCACGCCAGGAAGTCCCACATTGAGGGGTAAAGCGCTCCCTAACAAAGACGACTCTATACCCAGGGGCTCAAACTCGAGACCTCTGGTTAAGGATGAAGGAATACTTATCACTCCGTCAGTGATCATATTTAACCCCCAAGCTTGTGTAAATACCAACTGATTCCTCCTCCACTTTAGCCTATATTTTATTATTGATATAAGAAGACAAGTATATACATAGTCCAAATTAAAGTTAACGCAGATTTTTTTTTTCTCACAAAGGTGAAAGAGGAAAACGATACACATTTTTGGAGATCATATGGAGATTGAAGAGATTACTTTCTTAAAAATCTCAAATATATAAAACAGAAATTAGAACAAATCAATTAATTCAATTTTATCGGTTAGAAAAATGGGATCTTTACACAAATAATCAGTCATATTAATTATTTATTTTTTCTAGTCATATGCATATATTATGCATTAATTATACATAATTATATGCATACAATACATAAATCATACATATATTATACCTTCATCGGCTATTTTTAGGTAAATTATTGGGTGAGCGTCTATTTGAGTTAATTCTTTTAGAAAATTAAAGTAAGAATATACATATTACTACTTAAGTGTTAATTGTGTGTGTTTATTTTTACGTTTTATAATTAAGTATTACCACTCAATATAAGACTTTAATTTTCAGCGCAAATCCGATTTAATCGAGCGAATATGAAATACTGAATGAGAAATCAAAGTATGATATGAATATAATGCATTTTGAAATAATGGCTTGTTGTGAACGTAATTCTTTTTCACTTGGAAGAAAAAAAACAGAGAAAAGGGAAGGATTGAAGATTAATCGGCCCCCACACGTTTGCGCGGTTATATTAATTAGGGTTCTATTAATTAATTAATTAATTAATTTATTTATTCAAGAAGAATAAAATATTAAAAGTGACAAAATAGGAATGAGAGCTGACCAATAACGTGTGGGTGGAAGATGAAATATTGAATTAAAATCAACCCGAATTCATATTAAAATTGTCTATTATTCAAGCCTTGATATACAAAATTACTTAATTTAGATCCAAATATCACATTTATAAATAAAAAATGTCTACTTTCGTCATCTGTTAATATTGAGATCATTCGTCCCAAAAGCGGCACACAAATACCTTTATTCACAAATGGAGAAATATTAAAAGTTAATTAGTCCCTAATTAATCTGGTTAATACCAGTGATAGCCACGTTAACAAACCGCTGCCCTTTCTCTTGCTCACCTCTTACAGCTTGTTTGGATGGTTGCTCCACGTCCTTTTGTAATGTATCATATTGTATAATATTTTACTATATCGTTTGATGAATACAATGTTTGAATAGATTTTATTGTTTGCCGTTGTTTTATAATATCATGCAAGTAATACGAAGAATAAATTTTGTAATATTATAAAAAAAATTATAATACAAAATAAATTAAATATATAAAAAGGTAGAGTAAATGATAAAAATAAAATTATTTAATAATAATAAAAGGTGAGATGAGATAAAAAAATAAACTAATAATACAACCACACCAAATTTGTCGTTACATAAAGTGACATATTTTACCGTTACGTAAGAACGGATTTAACGATACGATACAATAAAATTTAAGTAACAATCAAGACAAACACAATATTTAAAGTACCAATACGAGTAACGACCATCCAAACAAGTTGTTAACAGAAATTATTGTATTTTCCATCGAAGAAGGTGGAGTCCGGCGATATGATAGGAGTGAAGGGAGATCAGAGAAGATTTTGAGATAGCTTCCTCCGCCGGCGACGGCGACGGCGCCACCTCTATTGCTACTTGATCCTTATACAACCCCACAGCTTTCAGTTTTTACCACCTATTTATCACTCTTTAATTGATCTAAGCACCAATTTTGTTGAGTTTTCTGCGTGTAAACATCTGGGTAGCGAGATTTGAGCATCATTTTTCTTTACTTTTGCTTCCCTTTTAGTAATATTTTGCCTTTTGTTTTCTCATTTCAACTTTACTTTTTTATCTCCTTTTTCACCACTGTTCCTCTTGCAGGCGTTCTTCTTTGTTTCACTCTTTAATTTCTCACTACAACAGTGTAAAAGTTGGACTACTATTTTTTGACATGAAATAGGAAGGTCATAAGAAGTTTCCCATAAAAACTAGACTGAATACATACATAGACACTTAAAGTTGGCACGATTATTCATTTAGACACCTAAACTCAAGGGTATTTCTATTGAGCACTTATACTACCCGAAACTTATTCCAATTAAGCACTTTTTTGACAATCAGCCAAACTTACAAAGTTTGTGCAATGCACTCGCTGCTGACGTGGCGAATGACGAATAAAAAAAAGGAAATATGTTATTTTGAGTTTAAAAAAAGGAAAAACTATGGTGTCCTTCACTATTTTCATGTGTGTTCTTGTACCAAGCACGATTTTGATCCAATTTTTTAAGAGAAACTCCTCCAAATTTGTTATAACTTCAGCTAAAGATTCCTCATGACGACCCGAAGACAATTCCAATATTAATTTCTCAAACTTTCATCAAATCAAGTAACCCATTTTAAACCTTCAAGCCTTTTAAATACCCCATTAATGGTGTTTCTATTTGAAATGAAGAAACTCAGACTCATTTAAGTTTTAATCAATAAGGGGAGCTGCTCTTGTAGAAGGGAGACGGTTGGGGATGGGTGAGGTGGAGAAGAAGGGTCCGGCCATGGGGGTTAGAGAGGAGGGTGGCGGAGGGTTTTGTGGTGAGGAGAGGGGAGTTTGGCGGCGGCTGGCGGTGGAGAGAAAGAAGAAGAAGAAGGAAATAAATCAATGGTGGAGGCACAACAATGGTGAAAGTGGAGGAGGGAATGGTGGAAATGGTGTTGGAGAGAAAGAAGAAGAAGAAGAAGGAAATAAAAAAGAAAAAGAATTAAAAAAATCTGTTTTTTCGGGGTCTTCACGCGCCTATATTGGGTGAAACTCACTTTATGTGCCAACTCAGCAATAAGTGCTTAATTGGAATAAGTTTTGGGTATTATAAGTGTTCAATAGAAATACCCTTGAGTTTAGGTGTCTAAATGAATAATCGTGCCAACTTTAAGTGTCTCTGTATGTATTCAGCCTAAAAACTATGAATAGTGAAAAGGTATAAAAGTCACATAGCCTGTTTGGCCACAATTTTTTTTATGGTCCGACCTTTTTCCGTAACCCACGCATAGCGAAATTTTAATGCACCGATATGCTCTTTTTAAGTTAAATTATTTGATCAAACTTTTAAAAGGAAAAACAAATCTTTTTTTGTTAGAAGCAGAAACATTTCTCGTTGAAAAAAGTAGCTTCTCCTCCCAAGTATACTTTTTTTACAAAGCAATTTTGAGAAAAATACACTTAAAAATACTTTTTAGTTATTACTGCTAAAAAATGCTTTTCAAATTAATTAGCTAAATACAAACTATTTCTCACCCAACGTAGTTTCTGAAAAATAATTTTGAGAAAATAATCTATTACAATTATTAAGCACTAGAGTGACAAATTATGTGAGCTATCAATAAATGTAAATTTGACACTCATAAGATAGTTTTACGTAGTAATGATGTGCAGCGGTGGACGCACGTGGTGGCAAGCGGATTCAACTGAATCCGCTTAACCAAAAAATAATATTGTGTATATATATAAATTACGATTAAAGCAGTGTAAATTTTGTATAAATATTTTATTTGAACCCACTTGGCAATTATTATTTTACGATTAAAGTTATGTACTTCTAAGATTGAACCCGCTTGTACAAAATCCTGGATCTGCCATGTTCAATTTGCCACAAACAAAGAAAGACCATATTGAAAGCACACAGATAATTACTGTGAGGTCGGCTTTGGTCCCAGGGACGGAGCCAGAGATCAACGTACGGGTACGGTTAAACCTTATAATTTTAGTCCAAACTCTGTATTTGTCTTTAAAAATTTATTTAATATGTTTAAAGTAGTAGTTTAGAACTCAGTAATTTAAAAAGACTGGAATACTGAACCCATAAACTTCGAATAGTGATTCCGGGTACGTTTGGTCCATGCCATTTCAGGTTCAATCAAGTTAAAAAACAAAAGAAAGTGGACAACTAATAGTTGCCTGGGACCTTCTTAGGAGTTGGACCCCTTCACAATAATGTCATAGAGACAGTGATGGAACATACTACCGTCTACCTCAGCCTATTTTTATAAAGCAGTGTAAATTAACGTGTGGAAAAAATGTATGTAAGTACAAATATGGAATGATAAGAAGACTTCATACCAGAAATTGACTTAAAATGTGACAACAACTTAGATATCATTAACAATACTATTAAATTATAGTATGTTTACTATTGATCGAGAAGCTTAATGACAAGTCTAACGGCTTAAAACAACATGAATTCTTAAAAATGCATCAAGCTTGTACTTTCTCATTCTCAAATTTTATATTTTAACTGCAATTAGAAGTATAATTAATTCTAATAGAGAATTTGTCTTGATTGCCTTTTCATTTGTATTCTTCGTCTTTACTAACTTTGGCTTTTTGCATTTTCACTCTTTAACTTCTCACAATAAGGGTTGAATTTTATGACAGATAGGAAGACCAGATTCTGCATTCACATAGATGAGAATGGATTTGCTTTTTAGGCTTTAAATTTTTCCCTTTAATTATTAAGCACCTCAACAACGTCAGTTTTCTCACCATATACCAAAAGCTGAGAATTTACTGTTGGTTGATCTTTAACAATATTCTTCAACAATGTCTTATGCTTCTGCTTCCAAAGATTGGAAGTATGATGTCTTTTTGAGCTTTAGAGGTGAGGATACGCGTAAAAACTTTGTTTGTCATCTCTATAATGCTTTGAACCAAAGAGGAATTGATGTTTTTAAAGATGATGAGCGTCTGGAAACGGGAAAACCAATTTCTGATGAACTTTTGAAAGCCATAGAAGACTCCAGATTTGCGGTTGTGATATTTTCAAAAAGCTATGCATCCTCAAGATGGTGCTTAGAGGAGCTTGCACACATCATAAAGTGTCGAAATGAATTGGAGCAGACTGTGATTCCAATCTTTTATGATGTGAATCCATCTGATGTACGCCATCAAAATCCACCATTTGTTGAGTCATTTTCCCTACATGAGGAAAAATACAAAGATGATATGGAGAAGGTTCAAAGATGGAGGGATGCATTTGCAGAGGCTGGAAAATTATCAGGGCATGATCTAAAAAATTATAAGTGAGCTTTCTTTTCCTTTTTGCTTTCTCGTTTTACAAGAGGAAATAGGACCAAACTATTAGTTAAGTTACATTTCCAAACAAATATCATCTGTGTATTTTGTCTAAAAAGAAAAGAAGATCTGATCCAGGAAGCAGAGACATGTAGTCGGTTTACTTGTATTTATAATTAAAAAACAAATTTAATGAACAGACCTTGAGCATGTGCTTTTTTAATAATGTACCGATGGTACTAGGAATGCCACATAATAAGTTCTTCTTGATATGGTATATAAGAAGGTATGGAGGTCAAGGATTAGGGTAGTAGAGTATGTAGTCTAGAGTGTACATAACAGTAGTATTGACACGCAGTCTCGCTTTCTGTGAGTAGTAGGTCTTTATGACTAACCGTTATTTTCTTTCATTGTTGATTACTTAATATCTTGTTGTTTTTATTCTGCTTTTATATGGCTTTTTGGTACTGCCCCTTGTCTTATTTTCATTAATGCGGTGCTTATGCTTTTCTGTGCCGAGTGTCTTTTGGAAACAACCTCTCTATCCTCACAAGGTAGGGGTAAGGTATGCGTACACACTACTCTCCCAGACCACACGGTGTGGGCTAAGATTGAGTTTTTTTTTTTTTTTTTTTTTGTTGTTGTTGTTGTATATAGGCATCATTGGAAGATGTCATGATTTTCTTATGATTCTCCGGATTTGTCTTATAATATCGTCATTTTGTTCTACAATATTTTGAATATATTTAGTTGATTATTGGACTTAGATAGGTAAAATAGTAAAATTATGCAATCAGGAATATATAAGTGATGGAAGATTTTTTTCTGATTTATCTAGATAAGGCTTACAGTTATTTCTAGAGTAGATTTTTAGAGATCTAACATTATAATTAACAATGAGTTGTTGATATAAGCATTATTGTGGTCATTTATTTTAGAGAACAATCTAATAAAACATTATGTTAACTTCTGTTTAATTTTTTAATTTACATAGTGTCTCTTTGCATCATATTGTGTAGGGATGAGGTTGATTGCATCAATAAGGTAGTTGATTACATATTTCCAAAGTCACTTCAAGCTATCCCACCGTCATCCGGAAGCTTAGTGGGCGTGGAACCTCAAATTGAGAAAATAATTTCATTATGGGATATGGAATCAAATGATGTTCGTTCCATTGGAATATGGGGGATGAGCGGTATTGGCAAGACAGAAATTGTAAGTATCATATATGAGAGATATCGTCATCTATTTGATGCTGCTTGTTTTCTTGGTGATGTTGGAGAAAAGTACCAGAAAAAGGGTCTTACATGGATACAACAAGCTCTCATCCGTAAGCTATTGGGGAAAAAGATACCTATAACTAGTGAACGCGAAGGTGCCATAATTATAAGGAATCAGCTTCGCTGGAAGAAAGTTTTGGTCATTCTTGATGATGTAAACCATCTAAATCAACTAAAATTTTTAGTTGGAGGGACAGAGTGGTTTGGCAGGGGTAGTAGAGTTTTGATTACCACGAGAGACAAGCACCTGATAATCGCTCATGTAGGGGAGAATAAAGTGTATGAAGTCCTACTATTATCTGAGAATGATGCTCTTGAACTGTTTTGCCTGCATGCTTTCAAGAGAAAATCTCCAGAGAGAGATTTTGAGGAGCTTTCAAGGGAAGTGGTGAAGTATGCTGATGGGCTCCCTTTAGCTCTTGAGGTCTTGGGTCCTTCTTTTTGTGGACGAAACAAAGAGCAATGGAGAGATATAATTGATAGACTGAAGAAAATCCCTAATGATGACATTTTAGGAAAACTTAAGATTGGTCTTGATGGATTGAATAAAGATGAGATGAGAATATTTTTGGATATCGCATGCTTGTATAATAATGAACAAAGATATCATGTAGAACGAATACTTGAGAGTTGTGGTGTTCATCACTTGATAGGAATAAGCCGTCTCATTGAAAAATCTCTCTTATCCATCAGTAGAGATGGCTACAGCTACATATTTAATATGCATAGTTTGATTAGAGGAATGGGTGAAAATGTCCTGAAGGAAGAGCACATAAACAGCAGAATATGGCTTCATGAGGAGGTTCATGACCTTTTTGCTGGAAAGTTGGTAAGGGATATTTGAACAAAATTGATAGTTTTGTAAGCTGACAGTATTGTGACTATGTTCCATTGAGTTTTTTCCTATGTTGCGCAACAACTTTCCAAAATGTAGCCGCACCCGTGTCGGATTCTTCAGAAATGCACTACTTTTGGAGGATCCGTCACGTACCCGGACACATTTTCGGAGAGTCCGAGCAACAGTCTTTTTTTTGCTTTTTAAAAAAAAAAATGATTCCTTGACAAATAGATATATGTTTCTTTCTTTGCAGAAAACAAAAAAGGTGGAAAGCCTAAAGATCCCAAAAGGTTATAGTTTTGACGATGAAAAGATAAATCATAACAAGGTATTCAAGAGGATGCAAAGCTTACAGGTATTAATAGTTGATAATATAACTCTTTGCTCGGAAAGCACTGTCACTTGTCTTCCTTCTAGCTTGCGGTGGATTCAATGGCCGTTCTATCCTTCAAGTTCATTGCCGGAGAGGTTTGAACCATCGCACCTCGTGGGGCTCAGATTATATAACAGTCGGCTTGTCGAACTCTGGCCAATATCAAAGGTATACTTGCTCTCTCTCTCTCTTTCTCTGTGTGTCCAATACAACAAAATTCCATTTTTTGTTTGCTAGGTTTAATGCACATAAATTGGTTACTCCACGATTTAAATGCAAATGCAATAAATGTTTTGATATACACAATTAACATCGATATGTTTGGTAATCACTCACTTGAAAAGTGGAAACTTAAACTTACAGGTCCAGTGTACAAAATTCATCCAAAATCACACCTATTATCTTTCCCTTTCACTCCAACAACTCATATTTCCATCTTTTCCCCCCAATTAAATCTTCTAAATATTTAGGTGGAATCGAACTTATGTTGACATTCACGAATCACGATCTAAACTTTAACAAATCGATGTATGTCCTGTTTTGAGTTAAACAAATTGTATATAAAAAATGGTCCAAGAAACTTTGTTTGTAGGAGCAAATATAATAATTAAAGCTACCGTGAAGCATGCATGCTAGGACGTTCGATCACGGAAGCTATTCACCTTGTAAGGAGGTTGGTTGAGCAATATAGGGAGAGGAACCTGGGGGGGGGGGGGGGGGGGGGGGAGCGTCCTCATACCACTTTCTAGTTGTGATGGGGTTGAACCAGAGTTTATTTGCCTTGACGATGGACACACTAACACGCCACATTCAAGGGGAGGTGCCAAAGTGTATTATTTGCAGATGATATTGTACTGATTGACAAGACGTAAAGCGGTATTAATGCGAGGCTGGAGGTATGAAGACAGACCATGAAGTTTAAAGGTTTCAAGTTGAGTAGGACCAAGACAGAATACTTAGAAGTGCAAGTTTAGTGACAGAACCAATGAAGTGAACACTGAACGTGGTCGTGAGGCTTGATACACAAGTCATTCATAGTTTCAAGCACCTTGGGTCTATTATCCAAGGAAATTTGGAGATCGACGAGGATGTTACACATCATTTGGAGCGGGGTAGGTGAATGGATGCTCGCATCTGGTGTTTTATGTGATTAAATGAGAATGTGCCATCTAAACTTAAAAGTATGTTCTACAGCGTGGTTGTTAGACCGACTATGTTGTATGTGCAGAGTTTTGGCCAGTCAAGAACATCCATGTCCAAAAGATAAAAGTAGCAGATGGGGATGTTGAGATGGATGTGCGTGCATACCAGGATTGATATGATTAAGAATGAAGATATTCAGGCTAAGGTTGGAGTGGTCCCGGTGGAGGACAAAATGGAGGAAGTAAGGCTGAGATGGTTTGAGCATGTGAAAAGAAGAAACACAGATGCCTCACTAAGGAAGTGTGAGAGGTTGGTCTTGGTGGGTCTGAGAAGAGGTCGATGTAGGCCAAAAAAGTATTGGGGAGAGGTGATTAGGCAGGACATGGTGTTGCTTCAACTTACCGAGGACATGATCCTTCTCAGGAAGATATGGAGGTCGAGAATTAAGGTAGAGGGCTAGTAGGTAGTCGAGAGTGTTTCTTTCCAATACCAGTAGTAGCGGTGTTAGTTTGTATTCTATTATTGTTAGATTTTCATTACTACATGTTGTTCCTTTCGCTTCATTTTCCTATTATCTTGTTGTTGTTACTGCTTGTTACTACTACTTTCTTTTCATCTTTGCTTGAGCTGACGGTCTATCGGAAACAACCTCTCTACTTTCAAGGTAAGGGTAAGGTTTGCGTACACAATACCCGCCCCTAACTAAGTTGCTCGGACACGGGTGCGGGTGTGGATCTAGAGGTCGGATCTTTCAAGATGTAAATTTTAAGATTCGGGGATACGGATCCTAGTACGGATACGGGTGCGAGGAAAAATAAAAATCTCTCTAATTTATAAGATTTTTTTTGGAATACTTGCGTATAGCTTGTAAAGTGTGGATTTCCTTTTTATTATCAAGTTGTAGATAAGTAAAAGATTGATTTCCTAGATAAGATATGCTATTTTCTTCAAATTTATCCTAGTTTTAGTTCTGATTTCGGTAATCAAATTGTATCTCATCTCGAAATTTTCTGTCCGTCGTGGTCAAAGTACCCAAAATTGTTTGACCAGATCGGTACAAAACCCATACCTACACCCATACTAGTGTTGTGTCGACACGGGTGCGACACCTAAATTGCCATGTCGGAGCAACATAGGCCCCAAACCCAACTTGTGGGACTAAACTGGGTTTGTTGTATACCTACACATGCTATACACATGCTATATACCTGTTTCTATAATTCATATTCACTAAACAATCATATTTCTGAACCTTCAAAAATGAATATATATATATATATATATATATATATATATATATATATATATATATGAGTTATGCTAACCTACTACAAACATTTAGTTAGTGGCGGAGTCAAGATTTTTAATAAGGGGGGTCAAAATATAAAGAAGTAAACTCACGAAGAAGCCAAAAGATGTCAATATATAGTGTAAAAAGGCAGCCCGTCGCACAAGGCATCCCGCGTTCATGCAGGGACCGGGGAAGGGTCACACTTTAAGGGGTGTGTTGTAGATAGCCTACCCTAATGCAAGCATTACTGGCCGCTTCCACGGTTCGAATCAGTGACCTATAGGTCACACACAGAGACAACTTTACTGTTGCCCCAAGGTTTCTCGTTTGTCAATATATAGTGTAACAACAACAACAACCTAGTAATATAAGCTGTCAATATATAATGTATATACATAAAAATGAAAACTTTACCAAGCTACAAAGTGAATTTTTTTGACGAAGGGTTGTCTATTGATACCCTTGAGTACACATGGCTCCGCCACCGCATGTAAATCTGTTTGCATTGTACCTACATTTGACTTCTCCAAAATACATATGATAAGACATGCCACCACATTAAATATATGGACTTTTGGGTCTTTAATCCAAATCCTTAAATTCCCTCTCCATGTCTCTCCCATTTTGCTCCCCAATTGAACTCCAGCAAACCCAATCCCAAATTTCTAGTCCTTCCTCAAATTTTCTTGTAGTCCGTAGTTGTATGTATTCTGACAAAACATTCCAATAACATAACAAACACTGACACCAAAGTAGAGGTCAAAAGCTGGTGAGTGAAACATCTAACTGAATTTTGATAAAAACTGAATGTTGGCAAAGTAACATTGTCCTAAATTGTGCATCTTCGTAATCCCCACCGTTACCGCCTTCCTCTTCTGCTTTCTTATAATAATACTGAATATTGCATTCTTTCAATGGTTGAAGAGAAATATTAAGTCAACGGGAAGAACAGAGGTTGAATTCCTTGTTAATATGATCAAACAGTAATTGTTGGGCGTCATAAAATCAAAAAGCAAAAAAGAATATAGACACCATAATCTGACTAAAGATGGAACCATTAAATAGCACACAAATATAGTTATATTTGCTTTCTATGGGAACGGGGTTATAAATAACTTAAAATGAAGTACTTTATCACAAAGAATAGTACAAAAACTATTTTCATTTGAAGTATCTTTATTCTTTGGATTTCTCAATTTCAAATAATTCTGAACAAATTTTTATAATTGTAGAACATCTTGAATATAAACTTATTGGGGGTCGGAGCAAAGTCTCACATGGAAAGTAGAAAAAAAAATAAGCTACTTATAAGTGGTGTGAGGCCTTTTGAGAAAACTGTGCGGGCTTGGCCCAAAGCGGACAATATCATGCCATGTTAAGACTTGAGAGTATCTTTGGGTCGTTTTAGTCCAACAACTGATATCAGGGCCAATGGTTTAAAAACTTCTGTTTTTCCCTTTTATAATTTAATTTATCACTTTCTCTAAAGATGACATGTAAACCTCGGGGTTGAAGTGTTAGCGTCGGGTACTCCCTCACGAGGTAAGCCCTATAAATATTTGATTAATATTTTAAAAAGCGAAATCTAAAAAGGATCTATGATATTAAAAAAGGTTTTATTTTCATTGTTAAATTAAAAGAGAAGAAATGTATATTTAGATGTTAAGACAATTATGTATCTCAAAAACAAAACTGAAAAACACGTTTTCATTTTCCACATTAGCTATTGTTTAATTCTTTTTTCTCGTCCAGTCTACTTATTTTAATGACCATTCTGAAAACGAAACTTTTCCGTTTTAATTAGCTCGCATTTTCCATCAATTCATTAACAACCTTCTCTTCTCCCGCGCTTAAGCTCTGAAGCGAGGCTCATAACACGTTGAGCGCTTCGCTTTGTGGGCGCTTTAGTGTCGCATCGAAGCTCTAAAGCATATTTTTCCTTGCTAATGAGTGTAATCCTGCAAAAGGTGACCTTAAACAATTGATATTTCACTTTGCCGTGAATTTTTTTTTCGATTTCTTTGTTCATATATTTGTTATTCATGCTTATATTGATTAGTCTTGGACTACATACATGCATATTTTTACTTTTTCTCCCGTTGCGCCTTCTTTCATTAAAGCTCAGTTTTATTTGTGCTTTGCACTTAAAGCCCCAACCGAGCTTAGAGCTTTTTTGCACTTTTCGCCTTTGATAACACTGCTCCCTCTCTCTTGTTTTCCCTCCACAAAATACAATGGCAATATTTCTATTATTACTACTTAAGCTCTTTATATTCCACTCTTGTTTGAAAACAGAGATTGAACAAGTTGAAGCATTTGAATCTAACCAAGAGCCTCAGGTTAACAAAAAGCCCTAATTTTGGTGATATGCCAAACTTGGAGACACTAAGTTTGCGTGAGTGTATGAATTTGGAAGAGGTCCATCCGTCTCTTGGACATTGCAGAATGCTTAAAGAATTGGATTTGCGGGGTTGTAAAAAACTTAAGAAGCTTCCAAAATTTGTTTCCATGGAATCTCTTGAGACGCTCGACCTCCGTGAATGCACAAGTTTAAGAAAATTTCCAAAAATCTATGGAAATATGCAGCACTTATCAGAACTTTATGTGGAATCCCCATGGATAAGAAGCTTACCCCCTTCTCTCAGTGGTCTAAGCAAATTACATTTGAGAGGTTGTGAAGATCTTGAAAGTATTCCAGACACTAGCATTCAAATTCTTAGATTTCTGAAGATTTCAGATAGCAGGAAACTAGCAATGCCAAACAGCCTTTTTGAATCAGAGCAATTGGAGGAACTTTATATATACCATTGTTCTAGATTGGTAGAGCTCTCCCTATCTGTTAGCGTTCAAAAGAAGCTTATTGAGTTAGTTTTAGAAGACTGTGAGAATTTAAAGAAGCTTCCAAACTCTATTCAGATGAAGTCCCTTGGACTACTCAAGATATCTAATTGCCCAAAATTAGATACATTTCCAGAAATCAATGGAGATATGCATTCCTTGAAAGATCTGACCATAAAAAATACAGGGATAAGAGAACTGCCTTCATCTATTGGGGATCTGTGCAACCTCGAATTTCTCAATCTGGATTCTACCGGGTTAAGAGAACTGCCTTCATCCATTGGGAATCTGAGCAACCTCGAATATCTCAATCTGAAAGGATGTGAAGATCTGTTAAGTCTGCCCAACAGCCTCTGTAATTTGAAGAAGCTTGAAGAACTTGTTCTCAAAGGTTGCAAAAAGTTAGAGAAGCTTCCAGAAAACATTGGTAATCTTCAACGGTTAAAAGAACTTGATGCAAGTGATACTGCAATCTCCCAACCACCTCCCTCCATCACCAAGCTTTGCAATCTGGAGATGTTACAATTTTCGAATGCTGTACGACAAGTGCAGCATTCGTCAAGTTTTGTTTCACATCAACTATTAGCTTTTTCCTCCTTGACACAACTTCATCTTGGTAATTGCAACATATTGGGTGGACTTCCTGAGGATCTTGGATCTTTGCACTCTCTGGAAGAGTTGAATTTAAGAGGAAGCAATATTTCTTGTTTACCCAAAAGCATCAACAAACTCGTAAGCCTGAAATCCCTGGATGTGCGATTCTGTCAGAATCTTAATGAACTTGAACTGCCCCCAAATTTAAAGGAGTTATATGCAGATTATCATTTAGCCACGAAGAGCATCAGAGATATAGTATTTAAGTGTGTTAGGTTGCATGATATCTGTATATCATGGTATGGTCATGAAAGAACCGAATGCGGAATTGTCACAACTAACCAAGTTAATGTGTTGAAGTTCCTACAGCATTTTCTCAGGACATATATCCAGGTTTTTGTCTCTCCGTCACATATGAATGTCAATTAATTGATCTTTACTAATAATGATCTTCTGTTGCAGTGTGACTTTCACCGGAGGAGCTACTTTTGCATTACTTTCCCTGAAGTCAGAATACCAGAGTCGTTCGATTATCAGTTTATAAATCAATCAAAGATCTCAATTTGTCTGAATCCATCCTGGTATACCCATAAATTCCTGGGTTTTTCGATGTGTTTCTATTCTGATAGATGTAGAGTTGATCTAATAGCTACATTGGTCTGCAAATCTGAGCCTGAAAGAAAACATTCCTTGAAGTTTCACATCCACCAACGTTGCCTTAACTTTCCTTCTGTCTTGTGGTACTACATACCATTTAAAGCATTGTGGCGCACTTCTGACGATAAAGAAGGGAAAATCCTAAATGATTATTGCCTATTTGAGGTATCCTCAGAAGCGGAAGCATGTTGGGGAATTCGCCTGGAGTATGAGAATAAAAGTAGGAGATGGAGAAGGAAGCAACGTGTGACACAAAGTCCCAAACTCCATCCAGTTCCGCAAAGCGATAATGCAGTGACAACTGAAATTGGTTGTGCTATGGTATTTGAACAGCTAGAGTCAGCACACACTTCTAGTTCACAGGCGTTTGTTGAACATAACATTGTATTAGACAGGGGGCTACATTTGGGCTATGAGAATAAAGATCTAGAGGTAGATCAAGCAGCAATGGTAGTTCAAACGGAACATGAATCTCAGAGTCTTGAGCTAATTAGAGTGTGTGATAGCCCATCAAGGAAGATGGGCAATGCTTCAAGAAAGAGAAAGAGAAAGAGAAATAGAATGAAAAAGAGGAAGATGTCAGGGGAAAATGAGACAAGCATCTCTCATAGCCCCAACTAGCTTGCATGACTTGGATTGGATAAGGAGAATCCTTTTAGATTTTTAGCAAATATTGGGTACCTGAAAGGAGAAAATCAAGGTTAGCCTCGAAAATATCTTGAGAATTCTCGTGTTCATGTGTATATTTACACTTAATTTCATGTTTCTTGGATGTAGGAAGCATCTATCCAATTGGATTTTAAACACAACGAAGGTGTGTAATAGTGCAGCAATTACAACATCAACGCCATATTCTTGAAACTATGCAAGTAAGTGCTTGTTACCATTTTGTCGAGAAAGGTACCTAATATTGGTCCTACCGCTTTATTCTTTCCTTTGATGCTTTAGGCCTCTGCCGCTATGTCTCTCTCAGTAAATCTAAGTGCAAGGTAGCTGGTGATTTCATCCTCAGGTAACAGGGCAATTCTACTTGTTTTACTTTTCCCCTTAAATTTTATCGTAGTAGGGGAAACTGGAAATAATTTAAATGATTTGAAAATACTTTAAGAAAACAATTCTGCCATTCGTACATAGCCTATACTATTTTAGACAAATATATGCTTTTGGCTTTAGGTTGGAGCTACGTATCTCTCAGTATACTTGATCATCTGTAATATATTCTTACTATTATTTACATATATATGTATTTCTTATTCTTTTACGTTCACTTTTATTTTATATTGGTAATGATGATGATATGAGTTGAGCTTAAAGAAAGAGATCAGGATCCATACCTCCGACCCCAACTTGTTTGGAATAGTTGTTCTTGTTATTATTGTAATTTGGAAATGAATTTTAACCTTCAAAGTCTTAAGTTAAAAAAGAAAAAAAAATAACTCGAGCAACTTCAGGTAACTTATGAATTCCCTTCTTTTCTGAAATACTAGTGTACTTTTTTTATTTTTTATATGGAATTGCTGCTGATTTACATGATATGGTTGAACATATATTTTTTGTGATTGATGTTTAATCATTGCAATTCTTGAAGTTGTGCTGAAACAATGTGCAAATGTTCAAGGAAATCAACTCAAACCATGCAAAGATTGTGCTTTCTGCCTCTTTCTTTGATTTATTCTTCCAACTCAAATCCCATGCAGAGGTTGTACTTCTAATGTGGTTGGTCAATCTTTTTAATGCTTTTTGTAACTAAGGTACCAAGATTCTTGGTGTTTGTGTTGAGAGAAGCTATACGAAAAACAATTCATTTTTCTCAAGATCTGACATTCATGGGTACTGGATCTTAATGGAAAAGGAAATGATTTTTTTATATTTGGTAAGTATATTGTATGATTGGATGCTATATTAGTACCCTAAAAAGTCACAATGTTTTGGAGTAAGGTGAATGAATTTGGACTTATTTTTTGTTTCTTTGAACCAGTGATTCAAGTGCACGGTGTTGATAACATTCCTTAGAGATTGTGTTGCCATCTTGCAAGTGACTTCCAGGCTTCAAGAACAAAGTACAACAGAACAAAGGATCAGTTTTATTAGAGTGATTTACTTGTAATTCCTACTTAGCTTAGTTAGAAGTATTGTGTAGGAAACCATTTCTAAAACCATAAATCTTTTGTTTGTGTTTTGGCTAAAGTTAATCGAGTTGTGAGCTTCGTAATAGAGTTATTACAAAGAGACTTGTAATAGAGTAATTACAAGTGAGCGAAGGATTAAGAGTTTAATTCCTAAATTACAATAGGTTGTAATCTAAAATTGTTCGATTAGTGAAGTTGAAATCCTACGATTGTAGGTCGTGATTTTTAATCCCGTGAGCTGGCAATTTTTCAGGTAAAACTCTAATGTGTCATTTATTTATCTCTTGTTGTGTGTGTTCTGTGAGAACTGACAGAGAACCAGATTCTCGTTATAGTTTTGTGGACCCTAAGCTTCCCTCAGGTTGGGTATGCCTTTCACTTTCTTTGGCTTCATGTGGGAAGATACTATTGGTTCATCCGAATCTTAGATAATTTCACGCTTCGCAAGTTATTCCGTTGGGTAAATAAAAAATTCTTTAAACTATTAAGGTTCCTATTGTCTGAAGTATTAGAAAATTTAGTTTCGGTATAAAAGTTTGCATTACTTAAGTGTTTGGTTTTCATCTCTCTCTCGTCCCTCCCCTCCCCCTCTCTCCTCTTCCTCCTCCTCCTCGGTTGCTCAAGCCTGCAAGCCTATAGTTAAAAGAGGTGGATTCCGAGGATCAGGCCAGAGACTTGCTAGTGGTTACGGATTTTTAATCCTGTGAACTACTAGTTTTTTCACGTAAACCTTTGCGTGTCATTTACTAATCTCTTATTGTGTGTGTCCTGTGAGAACCTATATAGTTTGGTGGACCCTAAGCCTCCAACAAGTTGGGTATGTCTTTCACGTTCTTTGGCTTCATGTTGGAAAATACTTGGTTCATCCGAATCATAGACAATTTCACGCTTTTGCAAGTTATTCCTTTGGATAAATAGAAAATTCTTCAAATTACCAGGGTTCCTGTTGTTTGAAGTATTAGAAAATTTAGTTTTCCGTATAAAATTCTGCAATTACGTACAATGTTTGATTTTCATGTAAAACCTGCATAACTAATATGATCGTTGTATAATTAATAGGACGATCATATATTAATTGTAATGGGATTACTTGTATTTACTTGAATATATAGCTGGGATTAGAGGTGGCTAACGGGTGGGCCGGGCCGGGTTGCATTTTCTTTTTTGAACCGTACGGGTTATGGGACCGGGCCGGTTACGGTTAATTGTTAACGGGTTCGGATTTATCCGGATAAAAAGTAAGCCGTACGGGTAGGGGTTTAAGGGGCCGGGCGGGGTTACAAGTATTTCATTTTTTTTATTTTTTATTTTTTGTACACGTATTGTGCCGTTGAACCAGTCCGGTCCGGGCCGGTTAAACCGGTACTAGCACTGTTCATATGGACCGGGTTTGACCGATCCGGTTACCCGTTAAGAAAAGAAAAAAACATTTCAACCCCCCTACCCAGCCCCACCCGGCCCCCTATGAACCGGGCCGGTCCGGTTTCCGGTTTTAACCGGTCTGGGCGGGGCCGGTGACGGGTCAACCCGGCCCCTTAGCCACCTTTAGCTGGGATATCCTTCTTCTCAAAGCAAAGGACTAAAATATCAAACACGAACAATTCTTCAATACTAACATTGTTTGCTCCCACCGTAACTAAGCTGCTTTTGTGCTAATTATGTAACATGGTTGCAGCATTTTTGGGGATTCAATATTCCATATTGAAACCGACATGTTTTTCCTTGAAGTTGCTTGACTTAATATCTCAATCCATGCGTTAAATTTATTGTTATTCTTAGCCATTTAACTGCAAGTGAATCGATATGTAAATGTATGGTGAAAATATCACGGGCCAACAAGTTTTCGGATAGGTAATTAAAAAATAATCAACGTTTCTAAATTCAATGAAAAATAGTCACTATTTTGCTGAAACACGAAAAGTTTTAGCATAATATGCAGGATTATGGAGCTCTTGGTGTAAACTTCCAGCATATTATGTTGGAACTCCAGCACACAGAACGTTCTAGCATAATATGTTGCATTATGGTGCTCCTGCATATACACTTCACGTATATTATGTTAGAATTCCAGCACATTATGTTGGAAGCTCATATGTAGTATAATAAAATTTCTAGAGTTTTAAGGGTGTTTTGTTCTGATTTTATTTTTATATGAAAAAAATGACTAAATTTTGATTACTTTTGAAACTGTGGTTATTTTTCAGTTATCAGTTGTAAAATTGATTTTGTTTTTGTTTTTTCCCAATGTATGTAATGTGAAGTGAAAGAAATGATTTTACTTTTTACAAAAAAATGAATTAGCCATTTCACTTTTCTTTTCTAACTTGCTTGTCTGTTAGGGGTGTTATTTATGGGGTTTTTTTAGTTATTTATCGGGGTTTTTTAAATATGAGACATACACTGTCAAATACATATTCCAGTGACAACATTTTTAACGTAACACTATAAAATCAATTGCTCTTTGAAAAATCTATCATTTATCAATATGATAAATGATGAGTTGTATTTTTGTTTTGATGACTTACCAAACTTTTATCATTGAAGAATCAGGTAGGGGACCTAATGCACATACAACATCACAAGCAATCTACATCCTCAGGAATTCCGGATCACTCTCTCTAACTGAGGACAGACCAGATGAGGGACCTGCTCCCTCATCTGGCATACAGACACCGGAACACATCGACTTGACAGCTTTAGGAAACTGTTCCAGACAAGTGACTGGTTGTCACTACTCACTCCTCAGGACAGCAGTGCAGGAGTCACTTCCTTGTGGTTGAACCTTATATCCTTAAGGTATTAGGCATTGTCACTTCCTTGTGGTTGAACCTTATATCCTTAAGGTATTAGGCATTCTTCTTGGAACATGTGATGCAAGATGATATCTTGTAGCAAGAGAAACTCTTCTTACTCACTTGAG
This sequence comes from Nicotiana undulata, assembly GCA_005239495.1. Lineage (NCBI taxonomy): Eukaryota > Viridiplantae > Streptophyta > Magnoliopsida > Solanales > Solanaceae > Nicotiana > Nicotiana undulata. Next base: position 31,209 of record ML276532.1, on the reverse strand, counting down.
CTTTGACAAAAAGGAATATTCAAGCATTAAGTGCTCTCAAGCATTAAAGACTCAAGAGCTTCAAGAGCAAGAAGACAATTCTACTAAGGTCTACAAACGTGCTCATCAAGTATTGATAATGTCTTTAGTTGAGTTGTAATCTTGTATTTTGTTTTTATTGTATCCTACTAGCTTTTGTAGAAGCAACTAGTTAGGAATCTCTTTTTACTTTTATTCTCTTGATCTCACTGTGGCTAAAGGTTGTCATGAGTCAAAGTCTTTGTAACTAGAGAGTTTCAAAGTGGCTTGTAATAGTGGTTACAAGTTAGTGTGTCAAAGTCTTTGTAAGGTTGCCCTTCAAAGTGTCTTGTAATAGTCTAGATTACAAGTTAGTGAAGTTGAAATCCTACAAGTGTAGGTCATGATTTTTGTCCCCTTGAGTGAGATTTTTCCACGTAAAAATCCTTTGTCTCCTTGCGCACTTTTAGTTTATAACTTTGTGGAAACAGGTAGAGGACCTGGTACCTCTACTGTTTGGTGGACCCCTAAAACTATCAATTGGTATCAGAGCAGGTTCTTTCTAAACGGTTAACACCAAGAAAGGATATGTAATGGCTGCTTCACCAAACTTTGAGGAAGGACTATCTACATATCGACCTCCTAGGTTCAACGGTCAATACTATAGATGGTGGAAGACTCGCATGCACGACTTCATCATGGCCGAAGAATCAGAGCTATGGGACACCATCTGTGATGGACCTCACGTTCCCATGCACAAGGTAGGAGAGGTTGGACTGCTTGTGCCTAAAACAAGACTAGACTACAATGAGGCCGATAGAAAAGCTGTGGAAAAGAACTATCGTGCTAAGAAAACTCTAGTATGTGGAATAGGGCCGGATGAATACAATAGAATCTCTGCTTGTCAAACTGCGAAAGAAATATGGCAAGCCTTGCAAACAACCCATGAAGGAACAACGCAAGTAAAGCAATCTAAGATAGATATGCTCACCACCGAGTATGAGTTATTCAAGATGAAGGAAGAAGAAAACATACAAGACTTGCATACTAGGTTCACTTTCATCATCAATGAGTTACACTCTCTATGAGAGATCATTCCAGGAACAAACTGGTGCGAAAAATTCTGAGCGTTCTGCCCAGTTCATGGGAAAGCAAGGTAAATGTCATTACTGAGGCAAAGGATTTGTAGGTTCTAACAATGGATGAGCTAATAGGGAACCTGAAAACCTATGAGATGAAAAGAAGAAAAGACAGTGAAAGAAAAGAGCCCAGAAAGGAAAAGAACCTGGTTCTTTAAGCTTAGAAACAAGAGTCAAGTGAGCAAGATCAGGATATGGCATATCTCACCAAACGATTTCAAAAGATGGTTAGAAGAAATGGTGGAATACCAAGAAAGGGCAGCTCCAGCAAGCCTAGGAGTCATGATCTGTGTCATAAATGTGGCAAGCCGGGTCACTTCATAAATGATTGCCCATTACTGAAACAAGATGCACAAAAATTCAACATGGACAAAGGACCAAGAAGAAACCAGTTTCAGGAAAGAAGATTTAGCAGGAAGAGTGCAACTGACAATGTTATGAGAAAAGCATTTGCCGCATGGGGAGATTCATCCAGTGAATCAGATGAGGAACCTGAAACAGAAAACATGCCCACATTGGCAGCTGGTAGTAAGGAAAAGGAATACGACTCACTATTCGCTCTCATGGCGAAATCAGATGAAGAAGATGATGAAGATGACACCGAAGAGGTAAACTTCAGGGATGTTCAGAGAAATCTGAGATCCTACTCTCCTAAAAAACTGTTGTCTCTGTCTAATGTTCTTATTNTGACACAGAAGAGGTAAACTTCAGGGATGTTCAGAGAAATCTGAGATCCTACTCTCCTAAAAAACTGTTGTCTCTGTCTAATGTTCTTATTGATACATACTATATCTTAATGGAGTACAAGGATCTCTTGGCCAGTGAGTTAGGGGAAATGGAGCAGACTAGAGATGAATTGTCTATGGCAGTAGAGGATTTGAAAAGTAACCTAGCCAAGCTTGAAAAAGAAAATGAACGTCTAGAGAGTGATAAGTCTAAGCTAAATGAACAAATCAATGCTATAGAACAAGAAAGAAATGACCTTCAAAATAAAATCTCATGTCTAGAGGAAACCATTCAGGAGCTCAAACCAGAAGAATCTAGCTCGTTAAGAATAGAAAAGGGAAAGGAAATAGCTAGTGAAAAAATTGTGGAACTTGAAAAAGACTTAAGTGAAGCAAGAATGGGTCTGTGTAGAGAGTTAGATAAAAATAGAGAGATTCATGATGAATTAAGTAGGGTGAGGTCTGATTTAAAGAAATCCCTGAACTGCACCTGGTCCTCAGACATTGTCAATACCATGTACTTTAACAACTGTGGGAGCAGGCAGGGTGTTGGCTTCAAAAAGGAGAAGACCCCATATAATCCCCATAGAAAATATGTTACTGTCCCTGACAATTGGCTCTGTACCCACTGTGGGAACAATGGACACTTTAAGGAACGCTGTCCAGCCAGGGACCTCTTCATCAAGAGGAATAGAATATTTGCTGGGAGAAGGAAGCCTGAGAAGGGACCTGGTCCCAGCACAACAATACCAAAAATCTTGCCTGCATGGACTAGAAGAGCTCTTATTCACCCATTCTCAAAAAACAAGGGACCCAAACTTATTTGGGTTCCTAAATCTAATCATTAACTTTCATGTGCAGGGTTCAGCGAGAGGAAGTGGGCTGCAGTGGATTATGGATAGCGGTTGCTCCAAACACATGACTGGAAATACTATGGATTTCCTCTCACTGAAGGCCCTGCAAGGAGGGGATGTATCCTTTGGAAATGGAAAGAAGGGATATATTCTTGGTGTTGGAAGAGTCGGAAAGTCCTTGGAACACTCAATTGAGAATGTTTACTATGTGGATGGTTTGAAGTACAGTCTCTTGAGTGTCTCACAAATCTGTGACAAGGGAAATAAGGTGGAATTTTTGTCAAAAGTATGTACTATTACAATTCTGACAATTGGAGAGGTGATATTGATTGCAAGGAGGTACAAGAACATCTACGTCACTGACTTCAAATCTCTGGAGGAAGGTGAGATGAATTGTCTCAAGGCTGTTGAAAACGATGCTGAGCTTTGGCATAGGAGATTGGGACATGCCAGTTTCTCTCTTTTGAACAAATTAATAAAGAGGGACCTAGTGCGTGGTCTGCCAACATCAAAATTCAAGGACCACAGTGTGTGTGACGCCTGTGCAAGAAGAAAGCATGTAAGATCCTCCTTTAAGCCAAAAAAGGAGGTCAGCACCTCCAGACCACTTGAACTCTTACACATGGACCTGTGTGGACCAATGAGAGTTGCAAGCAGGGGAGGAAAGAAATACATCTTTGTGATTGTGGATGATTTTTCCAGATTCACTTGGACGTTATTTCTTCGATCAAAAGACGAGACATTTGAAGTATTTGTTGCCTTTGTTAAAAGAATTCAAGTGAAAATGAATCTAAAGGTAGCTTGCATCAGATCAGATCATGGAACGGAGTTTGACAATGCTAAGTTTGATGAGTTTTGTGGTGAAAATGGAATTACACACAACTTCTCAGCCCCAAGGACTCCTCAGCAAAACGGGGTGGTAGAACGAAAGAATAGAACCTTGGAGGACATGGCACGAACAATGCTCATAGACAGTGGAATTGCAAAGCATTTATGGGCCGAGGAAATCAACACAGCATGCTACTTGATCAACCGGTGCATGATCAGGTCCTTTCTGAATAAGACTCCGTATGAACTGCTCAATGGAAAGAAGCCCAAGGTAACTCACCTAAGGGCCTTCGGCTGCAAGTGTTATGTGTTGAATAATGGGAAGGGCCAGCTGGGAAAACTTGATGCAAAGAGTGATGAAGGAATCTTTATGGGATACTCCTCTCAAAGTAAGGCATACAAAGTGTTCAATAAGAGAACCCAATGCGTAGAAGAGAGCGTTCATGTACTCTTTAATGAAGCTCTTTTCTCAATCAAGGATAACAATGGTGAAGATCAAGACTGTGAACCGCCGTTAGTCCCAGGAGAAATCTCTGATGTATCAAATGGAAAGGCTGACATGAACCTAATGAGACATTGAAAGATAACTCAGCACTGCCCCAAGGATCTCAGGAGGAACCTGGTCCTCCTATCTTCTCTGCAGAAGCTGAAGAGAGGGTTGAAGATGCTGTGGAACGCGCCCCACAAATTGCTGAACAGGAAGCACAAGGAAGCCTAAACAACATGCCAAGCACCTCTACAACCCAGTTCCAGGTTCCAAACTGGAAACATAAAAGCTCTCACCCCCTTGATAACATAATCACTCCTCTTGATTCCGGAGTTCAAACCAGATCAAAAACCAAAAATTCCTTAGCCTTCTCAGCTTTTCTGTCCCAAATTGAACCCAAAAATATTAAGGAGGCTCAAAGGGATGTTGATTGGATTGTGGCCATGCAAGAAGAGCTTCATCAGTTTGAGAGAAATCAGGTGTGGCACCTGGTGCCTCGACCCACAGGAAGGACCATTATAGGAACCAGGTGGGTGTTCCGGAATAAACTAGATGAGCATGAGAGGACTACAAGGAACAAGGCAAGGCTAGTGGTTCAAGGGTATAATCAAGAAGAAGGTATTTATTATGATGAAACATTTGCGCCAGTTGCTCGTATGGAAGCCATTCGAATTCTTATTGCTTTTGCGTCCCATATGGAATTTACTTTGTTTCAAATGGATGTAAAAAGTGCTTTCCTTAATGGCTATCTTAAGGAAGAAGTGTACGTGAAACAACCCCCTGGGTTTGAAAGCCACGATCATCCTGAACATGTGTTCAAACTGGATAAATCTTTGTATGGATTAAAGCAATCCCCTAGAGCATGGTATGAGAGACTATCTAAGTTTCTACTTGACAATGGCTTCAGCAGGGGGAAGATAGACAACACCCTGTTTTTGAAGAAATGAGGAAGGAACCTTCTTATCGTCCAGGTTTATGTGGATGACATTATCTTTGGTTCAACAACAGATTCCTTGTGTAAAGAATTTGCAAATCTCATGGGAAGTGAGTTCGAGATGAGTATGATGGGGGGACTGAACTTCTTCCTGTGTCTTCAAGTTAAGCAGTCTATCAAAGACACATGTATCAGTCAACAGAAATACATCAGGGAACTACTCAAAAGGTTTGATATGGAGGAGTCTAAAGTGATCGACACACCCATTGCAGTAGCGACCAAACTAGATATGGATGATGCTGGCACTCCTGTAAATCAGCCCATGTATAGAGGGATCATTGGATCGCTTATCTATCTTACAGCTAGCAGACCAGACATAGTTTTCAGTGTAGGGTTATGTGCAAGATTTCAATCAAATCCCAAGGAATCGCATCTAAAAGCAGCTAAGAGGATCCTACGTTACCTTAAAGGCACACAGGACCTGGTTCTTTACTATCCCTCAGGTGACAATTTTAATCTTGTTGGTTATACTGACGCTGACTATGCAGGTTATATTGTAGATAGGAAAAGCACTTCAGGGATGACTCATTTCCTTGGATCCTGCCTGATTTCATGGGGCACAAGAAAGCAAAACTCAGTAGCACTATCCACAGCTGAAGCAGAATATGTTGCTGCTGCCTCTTGCTGTGCTCAACTACTGTGGATCAAACAACAGCTGGAGGACTTTGGAGTCTACATCGACAGCATTCCCCTCTTATGTGACAACACAAGTGCACTCAACATGGCAAAGAACCTAGTTCAACATAAACGAACTAAACACATTGATGTGAGACATCACTTTCTCAGAGACAACGTTGAAAAGGGGTTCATATGCATGAGATTTTGTTGTACTGAAGATCAAATTGCAGATATTTTCACCAAAGCTCTTGGGAGAGAACACTTCTAGAAGAACAGACTTGCATTGGGCCTGCTGAGATCTAATTAGGAACCTGGTTCTCGTATGGTTATGTTTCTCTACTCAGGGTAAGTGATAAGGTGTTTTCCTGACAAAGTCTAACTCACCTAAATACCGTTGCAGGTAGACACACATGGTGATTACAGAACTTAGTGAATCAGCATTGTAGACTACACAAAGACTGAAGGACTTCCTTCAAAATTAAAACGAGCACGGGACCCGGTTCCCTTCTATCAGGTCAGTAAATATATGTGCTCCTTCTCTCTCCATCAAAAAGTAATTGCATTTATTACTGCTGCCATCACTCCTTCTCTCTCTCTTCATCTTTTTAGACACATCAGTCACATCTGTCCCTTTAACTTCTCTACACGTTTTCCCACTTCTCAAACCGTCACTTGAACCTGTTTCCCTTTCTTCTTCTTTCCATCTTCTTATTCTTCATCACATCACACACAACTTTACCAATCCTATAAATCTCTCTCTCCTTCTCTCTCACTCCTGTCAAAATTGTGTAAATGGCTTCCCAAGACACCACTTCTCCTCCCCCCCCCCTCCATTACTGCTGACCTCAACCTTAACCCTGTCGAGGATATGGGGCTCTCGCCCTCGAAGGAGACACTCCCTGTTTCTGAAGCATCCTCTGCTCCTATTGTTCAACCTCCGTCCATAGAGTCTTCTTCTCCTGTAGCTTCCCCTTCCGCGTCTCTTCCATCTCCACAGTCACCAACCACCATAATCTCTGACAAACCCCCTTCACCACCATTCTCTTCCTTACCATCATCTTGGACTCCAGCATCAGAAACTTCTCCAGTATCTGACGAGTATGAGGACGATCCTAATCAGTACATCAACTCCTCATTTCTCAACACTCAACCTTCTCTGGAGTCATCAGAAAAAGAGGCAGCTGAAAACATCATGGCCTTCTCTTCTGAACAACCATATGAAAGTGTCTTCTCTTCTCTTAAGCCTCAAGGACCATCATCCTCCATTCTCGAGGATGAAGGAACTATGGTGCTCTTTGAATCTCCTCGCCATGAGCCCTCTCCTTCCAAACCTGGCAAGGAACCTGGTTCTCCATCCTTTCCCTCGCCCTCTGCAAAAACCTTCTACATTACCCCTGTTGAAGTTGTTCCTTCTCCACAAGACGATGATGAGGAATGGTTCTCAGTGCTCGGTTTAAACTTCGTCAGCGCTCTCCTGCCTCAATTCCATCGGTAAAGCGGCCTGCAACCAGGCTACAACACACAAGGAGGTTGTTGCTCAAGCTCTTGAAAAAAAGCAAAAAGGCCAACAAAGCCAAACAGAGGCGTCTGGTGAAGGGTGGTCGTCGTGTTGTGAACAAAGACATTCCGGTTGTGGAAGTTGATGAGGACACTACAGAGGAACCCAGTTCTCTTGTAGGTCTCCCCTCTAGTGCATCTAAAAGGACTGTGCAGCCCCCAGTCGTTCCAACTGCTAAAAAGGTCAAAGAAAAATCTGTCCCGGAAGCCAGAAAATCAACTCATATCTCTACTAAAGCCAAAAGGAAGTCTGTGCAAGTTTTGGGTAAAAGAAAGCATGGGGTGGATACAGTACCCACAAGTGCAAGTCCCCACCAGGAAGGAGTAGAGTCAGCTACCAGTTGTGCTATTCGGTCGCACCATCGACCCAGAAATTATTGATATGCCAGGTATGAGTCAGCTCATGGCCATGATCGAATTCCAAAAGTGGGATAGTCTTTTGAATGTTAGCAGTGCCAAAGTGTATGAGGATGTTGTTAGAGAGTTTTATGGTTCTTTCTTCTTTCCTGTTGATGGCCACGCCTGTGTGTTAGTAGGGGGTGTGGACATAGTATTTGATGATGTCCGCTTGGGGTGATATCTTGGGTATTCCATCCGAGGGTCTGTCCTCTGTTGAACCAGCCCAGGATTCCTGCAGTAACTCCTTCCGTAAAGCCATTGTAAAAATTGGCGGTGTCCAGCATGGGGACCGGGTTCATAAGAAAGCCATGCTGCCTGTTTATCAACTCCTCTTTGAGTTGGTAAACAAGGTTCTTCTCCCACGCGTAGAGCGACGCTCAGTGGCATCCCAGGCTGACCTTATCTTGATGGAAGCACTGGACAATTTTACCCCGGTGAACTTACCCGCTCTCATGATCAGTCACATGCACAAAGTAGTCACTATCCAGGATAACAATCATGGTCTTCCCTACGGATTCCTACTTACCAGGGTATTCAAGCACTTCAAGGTTTCTCTCACGACTCCTCGCATTGGAACTCGTAAGCAAATTTTCACCAAGTCCACTCTTGAGGAGTATGAATGTATTGAAAAAGCTGGGGGCAGCAACTCAACCATTTCCCAAATGATTAATACGCTCAATGCTGCCCAAGACATCATTCAAAGGCTAAAAGGGAAAATTGCCATCCTAGAGGCAGCATGCCAGTCTGCTGAGGGACCTGGTGCTACCAGTGCAACTGCTACAGAGGTGGCTCGCCTAACTAAAGAAAATGTTGAGTTGAAGTAGCAGGTTACTGATCTGAAAGATAAACTCCTTCAGGAGCATTCTTCCGCCAATGCTCGAATGGACTTGGTCCTTCGAACTCTTGCTGCCTCCCTCTTCTAGTGCCTCTTAGGAACCTGTCCTCACCTCTTCTCTCCTGTATATGGCTAAAGTAGTTTTAACTGTATTTTTTTTTGTTGGTGTGGATTTGGATATCATGTGTTTGCTCCTACTATGGAAAATCCAAAGGAAGTCTAAGCCTTTTGGCCACGACTTCAACTATGTATTTTCCTCTTTTTGACCTTAATGAACTAAGTCTTTGATTGTCCTCTGTGGTGCTTGTTTGATCTTTGTTCTGTTTTCTACCATGTTGTGGGCACATAAGGGGCATGAGTTAACTTTCGTGGACTTCCTTAATATCGCTTACTCTTTTTTATGATGCCAAAAGGGGGAAGAATATTGATAGGGGGAACTTGTTTTGTTCCTTCATGGTACACTGCTAACGAAGAAAGCATACTAGTAGGGGGAACGAACTAGGAACCTGGCTATTCTCACTGGTTCTCCTAACATCCCCCCATCAATGATAAAAGTTTGTCATCATCAAAAAGGGGGAAATTGATGAGTTGTATTTTTGTTTTGATGACTTACCAAAATTTTATCATTGAAGAATCAGGTAGGGGACCTAATGCACGTACAACATCACAAGCAATCTACATCCTCAGGAATTCCGGATCACTCTCTCTAACTGAGGACAAACCAGATGAGGGACATGTTCCCTCATCTGGCATACAGACACTGGAACACATCGACTTGACAGCTTTAGGAAACTGTGCCAGACAAGTGACTGGCTGTCACTACTCACGCCTCAGGACAGCAGTGCAGGAGTCACTTCCTTGTGGTTGAACCTTATATCCTTAAGGTATTAGGCATTGTCACTTCCTTGTGGTTGAACCTTATATCCTTAAGGTATTAGGCATTCTTCTTGGAACATGTGATGCAAGATGATATCTTGTAGCAAGAGAAACTTTTCTTACTCACTTGAGCTTTGACAAAAAGGAATATTCAAGCATTAAGTGCTCTCAAGCATTAAAGACTCAAGAGCTTCAAGAGCAAGAAGACAATTCTACTAAGGTCTACAAACGTGCTCATCAAGTATTGATAATGTCTTTAGTTGAGTTGTAATCTTGTATTTTGTTTTTATTGTATCCTACTAGCTTTTGTAGAAGCAACTAGTTAGTAATCTCTTTTTACTTTTATTCTCTTGATCTCACTGTGGCTAAAGGTTGTCATGAGTCAAAGTCTTTGTAACTAGAGAGTTTCAAAGTGGCTTGTAATAGTGGTTACAAGTTAGTGTGTCAAAGTCTTTGTAAGGTTGCCCTTCAAAGTGGCTTGTAATAGTCTAGATTACAAGTTAGTGAAGTTGAAATCCTACAAGTGTAGGTCGTGGTTTTTGTCCCCTTGAGTGAGATTTTTCCACGTAAAAATTCTTTGTCTCCTTGCGCACTTTTAGTTTATAACTCTGTGGAAACATGTAGAGGACCTGGTACCTCTATTGTTTGGTGGACCCCTAAAACTATCAATAAATATATTGATGATAATTGAATCAAATGGTGATGAATAATTTAAGTACTCAGTTAAAAATTAATTATTTTTAACATGAAATAAATTCTTATACTTAAGCAAAAGAAAACTACCAATTAAACTAGAATATACATGCAAAGATTAGATAATTATAATAGCAAAAAGCCAGACTAAGAATACAAACGACTAATATGTACCATAAAATTTAAGAAACTTTATATAAAAATATACATATATATAAGTGTAATAATAAATATAAATAGCTATTTTTATAGTCGGTTGGGCCGGTTTTTTCCAGTTATTTTTTGATTAAAACCAATACCAAAATCAAATCAAATTTGATCGATTTCTTAAATTTAAAACTAAAACAAACCAAAAAACTATGGATTTTTTGGTCAATTTAATTCGATTTTCGAGTTTTTATGAACACCCAAGATGCGGTCGTCAAAATCCTAACATGTCTCTTACCAATCATCAAACTTCAATTTCATACGCTTTTGTCGCACAACTACTTATTGAGGCGATGAGTGAAATTGTGGGTGTTGGTACGAAGGAAAATATTTTTCATGGAAAATATTTTTCTAGGAAAATGAATGGTTTCATCACTTATTTTTTCTTATTTGGTTGGTAAGTAAAAAAAATTTTTCGAAAAATATTTTTTATTGTTTGACTAGAGAGTATAAAATATTTGTAGGTTAATAATTTTTTATTCTACTCTCATCAACCCACCTTCCCCAAAATCCCCATGTTTCATGTACCTTCCCCGCCCCCCTTCGCGGAACTCTATTTTCTTCAAAAATTTAATTCTTTCTTGAAAAATTCACCCAAACCCGAAGGAATTAAAGTACTACTTTATTTTTTCTTACAACAACAATATTGAAATTTGAGCTCGATGACATAAAAAGAAAATATTTTATATAGTGGGAAATGTTGAAAAAGAGTTTAGGAAAATGTTTTCCCTTCTCTTGATAGGGAAAACATTTTCCTCAAATTGGAGAAAAATCAGTTCATTTGGAAAATATTTTCCAAAACATTTAAACCAACCAACCATGAGAAAATTAAAAAATATTTTTCAAAAAATATTTTTTTCGTACCAAATACGCCGGTAAGTTGCATCCACAATTTTGTGCTTTCGGTCTACTTTGAAATTTTATTTGGCCATGATCTCTTTATTTTTTTTATTATAGAAATTTTGACTTATTAAATATTTTGACTAAATTATTCTCACTATCTTTTAAAACAAATTATACACATGCAACGCAGGTTCGATTCGATTATATACGCCTTATTGAATCGTTGGAAAATAGGAGTGGCAAAATAGTTAAAACAAAACAGTTAACCACCCATATTATCTATTAAAAAATGAGTTGGATAATAAACTTTTTAAAAACGGGTCAAATATAGATAAGAACCAAATAATCCATTTAGGAAATGGATAACCAGGATGGATAACAAATGAGTCTAATTGTTACATTTGTACAGTCTCAAATTGTGGGTTTCTCAAGTTATAAGGTTAAGAATTCTCCCAAAAGTGACCATATGCAAGAAGTTATGGATAATATGGTTACCCATATTGTCTGATTAACCTATTTTTTCTCCGTATTAAATATAAATTAAATCAAATAATTTATCGGTTTTCGACCCGATTCATATCCAGTCGGACCCGCCCGTTTGCCACTCCCGTTGGAAAAGGAAAAATGATATGAAATACATAGCAACTTCCTGAATTTGCCTGAATCTTTGTTGACACCTTATATTTAATTAAGGCCTGACCTATTGATGGGCATATTTGCTGCTTTCCCTTACCGAGCTTTTTTATCCCGTTTTATTTTTGTATTTTTCAGCCGAGCGTCAACCGAGAACGTTCTTTCTATTTTCTTAAGATAAAGGTAAAGACAATGAGGCCGTTTGGACGTAAGAAAAAATTTACTTTTTACAATTTTTTTTTTTACTTTTTTCCGAGATTAGTGTTTGGCAATAAATTTTCAAATTTTCAGTTGAGGATGAATTTGGGAATTTTTCGAAAATTTGAAAAACTTCAAAAAACTGTTTTTCAAATTTTTTACTCAGATCACTCACAAAACTTAAAAAATAACCCAGAATTATATTCATGTCCAAACACAACTCTAATTTTCAAATACCATTTCACTTAAAAAAAATCACTTTTTTTCGAAAATTTACAATTTTTATGTCCAAAGAGCCTTTATGTATACACTACTTCCCCCAGATTTCACATGTGAAATTTCACTGAGCTTGTTGTTGTTGTACCTATTGATGTGTGGTAGAGTGCATTAGAGAAAATAATGCATGCATTAGCTTTGTGTATTAGTAAAACCTTCTTTGGTACACTTTTTCAACAAATGTATAACTAATACAAGCATTAATTATACATCATATTTGGTATTATCCTATGTATGGTTAATGCATAACAAATTATGGCATTAACAATACCAAGTCTATTAGTGCATGCATTAGCATGGTTAAAGACAAAATTATCCTTAAAATCCCACAAAGCTAAACAATATGGAGGGCATTTTTGTAAACAAACAATTTTCTTAAAAACTATACAATGAATTATAATTTTTAATACACCACACCAAACATTGGATAAGAAATAATCTCTGCATAACTAATACTTGCATTACTAATCCATATATTACTAATCTAAATATCACTAATACATTTTATTCGGTATTATTTTTATATACCCTACCAAACGACCCCTAAATGATGTGGCAAAATAAACTAATAAACTTAGAAGGCACATAGAAAGTCCAAATAATCCCCAAAAAGACAAAATCTTTTGAGCATTAAATAAGTAGGCCTTTGGACATAACAATTCCAAAAAAAAAGTAATTGGAAAAAAAAAATATTTGAAATTCGAAGTTATGTTTGGACTGCATTTTATTTGAGAAAATATTGCAGTTTCACGAGTAAGAAATTCTTTCTTTTGAAAATTTTGAAACAATATCGTCAAAATTATTTTGAATAATTAACCCAAATAGCTGCTTACTCAATCACTAATTTAAAAATAGCATATTAAGATATAATATATGTATAATTAATATATTATATATATATATATATATATATATATAATTATATATAATCTATATATATGATTAGGAAAAGTAAACAATAAATATCACTCGCTATTTGTGTTAAATACCTCAAAAGTTTTTGGGTTTTGAAAATCTTTCAAGACTTGCAAAATTTTATGGATAAACCTTTTTCTTTTTGTCGAAAAAAATTGAAAAAGGAATTTTTCTTTTTATGGAGGGCCTAAAAACTGTACTTTCAACTCTCATTCTGGCTTCTTCTTCTTCCCCAAAATTTCATTGGTCTGTGCTGCTGATTGAACATGAATTAAGATGGGCGAGCTTTTCATTTTTTGCACTTTTACAGAAAATTGAAGGTTAGTTGTCCGAGTAATCTCGATTTTTCTGAAGAAATGCTTTTAGCTGTTAGGTTTTCTTCTGAATTGACAAGCAAATAGAGTTGAAGATGCTTTTTTAAATCTAGGTTTTCTGTATTTCTTAGTTAATTCCTTTTGCCGTGTTAGCCTTTGTGTTGTATCGGAGATGTTGTAGATAGTGATGTTCCAGAGACAATGAACTTAAGAGCATAAATATATTGTAATAAAATGCTTTGTAATTACTGAAAGAAAAGTCAATTCAATTATTGAAATAACAAATATAAAAAAATAACTGAGAATGACAATTACGTTTACTTACAAATAATCAATGGTGGCAGTTGTTGATTATACCAAACCTACCTTGTCTATAGGAAGTTTTAAAAGAATATATGTGTTAAGACTTGGATAAAAAAAACAAGAAGTGTCCCTTAAGTTGCAGAAGACTTAGCAATGTATCTTGTAAAGCAGCAACATAACGACCAGTTATCGTCAAAAATGTCTTGGGTTTCTTCCAGTATGTCTTCATCTTCCAAAGTCTGGAAGTATGATGTCTTTTTGAGTTTTAGAGGTGAAGATACGCGTAAAAGCTTTGTGAGTCATCTCTATAATGCTCTAGAACAGAGAGGAATCCATGCTTTCAAAGACGATGAGCGTTTGGAAACGGGAAAATCAATTTCTGTTGAACTTTTGAAAGCCATAGAAGAGTCCAGATTTGCTGTCGTGATATTTTCCAAGAGATATGCATCCTCAAAATGGTGCTTAGAGGAGCTTGCACACATCATAAACTGCCGAAATGAATTGGACCAAATTGTGGTTCCAATCTTTTATGATGTGAGCCCATCTGTTGTAGGCCATCAAAATCCCCCGTTCGCTAAATCATTTTCCAAGCACGAGGAAACATACAAAGATGATAAGGAGAAGGTTCAAAGATGGAGGGATGCATTTGCAGAGGCTGGAAAATTATCAGGTCATGATCTGAAAAATTATAAGTAAGCTTTCTTTTTTCTTCTTCTGTCTCGCTTTCTCGTTTTGCAATAGGAAATAGGACCAAGCTATAAGTTACATTTCCAAACAACTATCATTTGTGTTTTTTGCCTGTAAAGAAAATAAGATCCAAGAAGCAGAGACATGTAGTCGGTTTACTTGTGTTTATAATTAAAAAAACAAGTTTAATTGATGTAATAAGCTCATCTTGATATGGTATATATGCATCATGGAAGATGTCTTGATTTTCTTATGATTCTCCATATATCTGTCTTATGATATCTTGATTTTGTTTGCAATATTTCGAAAACTTTTAGTTGATACAGGTAAACCGTATAAATTATGGAATAAGGAATATATATGGAGAAGGGGAGCCTTGGCGTAACTGGTAAAGTTGCTGCCATGTGACCAGGAGGTCACGGGTTCGAGCCGTGGAAACAACCTCTTGTAGAAATGCAGGGTAAGGCTGCGTACGATAGACCCTTGTGGTCCGGCCCTTCCCCGGACCCCGCGTATAGCGTGAGCTTAGCGCACTGGGCTGCCCTTTAAGGAATATATATGGAAGATATTTTTCTGATTTATCTAGATAAGGCTTATAATTATTCCTAGATTAGATTTTTGGAGATAAAACATTATAATTGACAATGAGTAGTTGATTACCCTGTAGCATTAATGTGGGAATTTGTTTTAGAGAACAGTCTATTAAAACATTATGTTAACTTCTGCTTAATTTACATAGTGGCTCTTTTTTGTTCTAATGCGTAGGGATGAGGTTGAGTGCATCAATAAGGTAGTTGATTACATATTACCGAAGTCACTTCAAGTTATTCCACTGTCTTCCGGAAGCTTAGTGGGTATGGAACCTCAAATTGGGAAAATAATCTCATTATTAGATACGGAATCAAATGACGTTCGTTCCATTGGATTATGGGGGATGAGCGGTATCGGCAAGACAGAAATTGCAAGTGTTATATATGAGAGATATCGTCATCAATTTGAAGCTGGTTGTTTTCTTGGCGATGTTGGAGAAATGTACATGAAAAAGGGACTTACATGGTTACAGCAAGCTCTCATCCATAAGCTATTGGGGAAAAAGATACCTATAACTAGTGAACGTGAAGGTGCCATGATTATAAAGAATGGGCTTCGCTGGAAGAAAGTTTTGGTCATTCTTGATGATGTAAACCATCTTAGTCAACTAGAGCTTATAGTTGGAGGGACAGAGTGGTTTGGTAGAGGTAGTAGAATTTTGATTACCACGAGGGACAAGCACATCATAATCGCTCATGTCAAGGAGGATAAAGTGTATGAAGTCCAACTGTTATCTGAGAATGATGCACTTGAACTGTTCTATATGCATGCTTTCAATAGAAATTCTCCAGAGAGAGATTTTGAGGAACTTTCAAGGGAAGTAGTGAAGTATGCTGACGGGCTCCCTTTAGCTCTTAAAGTTTTGGGTCCTTCTTTTTATGGACGAAACAAAGAGCAATGGAGAGATATAATTGATAGGCTGAAGAAAATCCCTAATGATGACATTTTAGGAAAACTTAAGATAGGTCTTGATGGATTGAACAAGGATGAGATGAGGATATTTCTGGATATCACAAGCTTGTACAATTATAAATCAATGGATCATGTGGCACTAATACTTCAGAGTTGCGGTATTCATCAGTCGATAGGAATAAGCCGCCTCATCGAAAAGTCTCTCTTATCCTTCAGTAGATATGACTACACATTTAGGATGCATAGTTTGATAAGAGACATGGGTGAAAATGTGTTAAGGGAAGAGTATGCAAACAGCAGAATATGGCTTCATGAGGAGGTTAATGACCTTTTTGCTGGAAAGTTGGTAAGAAATATTTTAACTAAATTGATAATTTTGAAAGCTCATAGTATTGTGACTTTAATTTGTTCGCCTGAGTTTTTTCTGCTTTGTTTTTATTAAGTCCTTAATAAATAGATATATATCTCTTCCTTTACAGAAAACAAAAAAGGTGGAAAGCCTATGGATTCCAAAAGGTTTTGATTTTGAAGATGATCGTGTCAATCATAGCAAGGTATTCAAGAGGATGAAAAGCTTACAGGTGTTGATACTTGGTGAAACTGTCTGGTCAGATTTTCTTTTTCTTGTCATGGCTGAAACTATTTGCTCGCGTAGCATTATCACTTGTCTTCCTTCTAGCCTGCGGTGGATTGAATGGCCAAATTATCCTTCAAGATTATTGCCGGAGAGGTTTGAACCATCACACCTCGTTGGCCTTTGTTTAAAGGGAAGTCGGCTTGTCGAACTTTGGCCAATATCAAAGGTATACTTGTACACACACACTCTCTCTCCAATACAACAAAATTCTAGGTTCTTTCTTTGGCTAGGTTTAATGCACATAAATTAAGCATTCCACGATTTAAATGCTACACACAATAAATGTTTTGATATATTCTAATAATAAAGAACTTGACTTGGCATAAAAACTTCAGTTTTTCCTTTTTATAATCTAATTAGTTTTAGTGTGAGTGTGTCGCATTGTAGATTAATGCAACTTCTGTACAAATAAATCTATAATTGTAATCGTTCATCATCATTTATCAATTGATGAGATTTCTGCCATTGACCAATTATTTGTTTGGTTGGAGTTACGTCCTTCTTGTTAAAATAAATATATCATAACATTAACATATTCACTATCTTTCTACCTATTTAAAGGCTCTTGATTACTAATAAATATTTCATCTGTCTCAAATTATTTGTCATATTTCTATTTGATATGCCCTTAAAAAAATTAGTTAGAAGGAATTTGATTATTTTACCCTTATTTATGTCTTTAATAAGTCTCTCTTCATTTAACAGTTACTTTATTTATGCCATCTCCATCTTCAAGAACAATTACTACTAAGGATAAAATGGGAAAAATTAATTTATTTTGTCTTGAATTTCTAAGATGACAAATAATTTGAATTATCTATTTCTAGAAATTATGATAAATAATTTGAGACGGAGGAAGTAGAAATTAATTCCCTTATATTAGTAGTATATTGGCTTATTTTAACTCTAATTCCTCGTCTAGCTTTACTTTTAGAATAATTAATAGTACTGGACGAACAAATAAATGGATGAATCTACACTTTAAATTAAAAAGTAGTATGTCTTGAACCCAAATCTAACGCTTAGTGGTGAGATATTTAAACTTTGAAATTGGAATTTCTAAAATGTATTTTAACGTAAATCATAATTCTTATATTTGATTCCTAAATATTAGGATTTTGAATTATAAAAGGAAAATTCTAGTTGATTTAAATGTCCTAAATATTGGGGTTTCCTACTATTATAAATAAAGTTTTAGTTGATTTCAAAATCCTAGATATTAGAAAATTAATAAAATGACTATTTTATTCAATGTGAGCTCTATTTTTAAAGGGAAAAATGACATTTCGCTAAAGGCCTTCGTGCTTTTAATATAGTATAGATATAGATTTATCATTTCTCTAAAGATGAATGTAAGCCCCGGTGGTGAAGTGTTAGGCAGCCCCCTCCCTCTCGCGCGCGCGCACACAAACATATATATATATGTTCAATATTTTAGAAAACAAAACCTAAAAAGAAATTATGGTGAAGGTTTTATTTTCATCATTAAATTAAAAGAGAAGAAATATCAATTTAGTTGTTTAGACAATATGTATTTCAAAAACAATAGAAAAGTGCCAAAACTGTCCCCCAACCTATTCACTTTAGTTTAAAAATACCCTTCGTCCACCTATTTTGTAAAACTGCCCTTACCGTTAAAAATCTGGCCCATTCATGCCCTTATTTCTGACAGACCTTTGCTGAATAAAAAAATATTTTATTATATATGACGTGACAATTGCTTATTGGTCAAAATTAAAAATCACACTCAACCCAGATCTGATCCGTAAATAACCCACCCACAATCCATTTAGTTGTTCCAACCCCTTAAACCCCTTTTAGCCCCTCAAACACCCGATTCCATACCCGACTCATGATCCAATTGTTATTTAGGTTTCATTTGTATAGCCTATCCCTTTCCTTGTTCATCTTCCCCAACCTAATCACCGCCAACAGTTTCCCAACCAATTCACCGCTGACGAACTGTGAAGCTAATTTGCTCACACAATTTCAATTAACTCAAAAAGGCTACATGGTGGCACAACAAATATAACTTTGGCAGAAAGATAATTAAACCATAAAATTTTAAAATGAACCATTAATTTAATTCCAAAGAATACCAAATTTCACTTAGTAAATTAATTTAACAATAAAATGTTAATTAAAAAAAATTAAATTAAGGCCAAAAAATCTGAGTGGGAGAGTAATATATGTGGGTGTTGAAGGGTGACGATCTGAAAGTTGAAGACGATGGTGGTCTGAGTTATTGTACTTCGTCCATGGAGGAGGATAATTAGAGAAAATGTGGAGTGGGAGAGTGGGGATGGAAGAAGAGAAGTTGAGAGGTGAAGTTAAGGCATTTTAAAAAGCGGGTCATGGGTCGAGTATGAATATTTTGGGTCATAGAGTGGGCTAATAAGTGGATGTGGGGTGAGGTTTTACTTTAAGCCAATAGATAATTGACACATAATAAGTAATAAAACTTTTTCTTAACCAAAATATGGCCGTTAGTTTCCAGGGTATGAGTGGGCCGGAAAGTTGATGCTAGGGGCAGTTTTTACAAAATAGGTGGACAAAAGGTATTCTGAAACCTAAGCGAATAGGTTTGGGGGTAGTTTCGGCCCTTTTCCGCAAAAACAAAGCTGAAAACTCGTTTCCACATTAGCTACACTCTACTTTTAATTTTTTTTTTCCGTCCGGTCTACTTATTTAATGAGCATTCTGAAAACGAAACTGTTCCGTTTTAATTAGTACTCCCTATGTTCCAGTTTATGTGAATGTATTTTCTTTTTAGTCCGTTTCAATTCTAAGTTTGAAAACAATTTAACTTAAATTTGAGCCGAGGGTCTATTGGAAACAACCTCTCTGCCTGTTAGGTAGGGGTAAGGTTTGCGTACAAACTACTCTCCCCAGACCCCACCTGGTGGGAATATACTGGGCTTGTTGTTGTTGTTGTAGTAATTTAACTTAAACTTCCAATTTTACGCTTAATGAGAAGCTTTTATTGTCACACAAACATTGGGATGTTTAACACCCGAAAGTTGTAAAGTCTTTATTTCTTTCTTAAACTTCGTGCCTATTCAAATAGGTTCGCATAAACTGAAACGGAGGGAGTATGCATTTTCCGTCAGTTTTGTAATAACCTTCTCTTCTCTTCTTTTCTCTTCTCTTTTTCTTTTTCCTCCATAAAATACATGGCAATATTTCCATTATTACTACTTAAGCTAACTGGTATTTCACTGAAACATTATGTTTTATATTCCACTCTTTGTATGAAAACAGAGATTGAGCAACTTGAAGCATTTGGATCTAAGCAAGAGCCTTGAGTTAAGAAAAACACCTAATTTTGGTGACATGCCAAACTTGGAGAGACTAATATTAGAGGGGTGTAAGAATTTGGAAGAGTTCCATCCCTCTCTTGGACATTGCAGAATGCTTATTTCTTTGAATTTGAGGGGTTGTAGCAAACTTAAGAAGCTTCCAAAATTTGTTTCCATGGAATCTCTTGAGACTCTCAACCTCTGTGAATGCACAAGTTTAAGAAAATTTCCAAAAATCTGTGGAAATATGCGGCGCTTATCAGAACTCTATGTGGAATCCCCCTGGATAAGAAACTTCCCCCTCAAGTATCTTAGCGGCCTGACCAAGTTACATTTGTACAATTGTGAAGATCTTGAAAGTATTCCAGACACTATTATTCAAAATCTTAGATATCTGGGCATTTCGGGTTGCAATAAACTTGCAACGCTGCCAAACAGCCTCTCTGAATCACAGCAATTGGAGCAACTTAGTATAAACCACTGTTCTCGATTGGTAGAACTCCCCATATCTCTTAGAGTTCAAAGAAAGCTTGTCCGGTTATCCTTAGACAGATGTGAGAACTTAAAGAAGCTCCCGAAATCCATTCAGATGGAATCCCTTAGTTATCTCGGTATATATCATTGTCCGAGATTAGATACATTTCCAGAAATCAATGGAGATATGCGTTGCTT
This sequence comes from Nicotiana undulata, assembly GCA_005239495.1. NCBI lineage: Eukaryota > Viridiplantae > Streptophyta > Magnoliopsida > Solanales > Solanaceae > Nicotiana > Nicotiana undulata. The sequence goes on along the minus strand of ML276532.1, from coordinate 10,720 downwards.
GAAACATTTGACTGTGAATTCTACAGAGATAAGAGAACTACCTTCATCCATTGGGAATCTGAGCGGCCTCAATTCTCTCAATCTGGAAGGTTGTGAAGATCTTGTAAGTCTACCAAACAGCCTCCGTAATTTGACGAATCTTCAAAGTCTTATTCTCTGCCGCTGCAAAAAGCTAGAGAATCTTCCGGAAAACATTGGTGATCTGCAACAGTTAAAGTTACTTGATGCAAGAGGAACTGCAATCTCCCAACCACCTCCCTCCATCATCAAGCTTGGCAAACTGTGGAGTTTAAGATTCTCGCATGTTGTACAACTTCAACATTCCTCAAGTTTTGTTTTGCGTCAGCTTTCAGCTTTATCCTCCTTGACATATCTTTATCTTAGTAATCTCAATATATTGGGTGGACTTCCTGAGGATCTTGGATCTTTGCACTTTCTGGAATATTTGAATGTAAGTGGAAGCAATATTTCTTGTTTACCTAACAGCATCAACGAACTCTTATGCCTTGAGCGTCTGAACGTACAATTCTGTAAGGGTCTTACTGAACTGCCAGGAGAGCTACCCCCGAATTTACAGGTGCTATGTGCAGACTATCAATTAGCCTTGAAAAGCATCAGAGATCTGGTATTCAAGTGTGTTAACTTGGAAGAGATCTCAATATCATGGTGTGGTCATGAAATAACCGAATGCAGAACTGTCACAAGTAACCAAGTTAATGTGTTCAAGTTCCTACATCAATTTCTTAGGAGATCTATCCAGGTTTTTATCTCTCCCTCACATATATGAATATTGTATATTCTTGTCAAATTATTCATATAATATTAAAACTGAGCTTTTTTGTTTCAGAATGACTTCTTCTGCCAAAGGTGGATAAGATTTAGCATTTCTTTTCCCCAATGCAAAATTCCCGAGTTTTTCACTTATCAGTTTATAAATCAAAACAGAATCTCAGTTAATCTGAACCCATCTTGGTATACTAATAAATTCATGGGTTTTTCGATATGCTACCAAGTTCATGGAGAGGAAAAAGATTCAAGAGTTACTCCTACATTTGTCTGCAGATTTTCTGGCCTAGAAACATTGCTTGGATCGGAAGATCCCTTTTGCTTATACGCTTCGCCAAATGATAATACTGCTCCCGGCATGCTTTTTATCTACATACCATTTGAAATATTTCGGGACCATTTTAAGCCTTTAGGCACCAAAGCGAAGAACCCAAATGATTATTGCCTATTTGAGGTATCTGTAATGTCAGGGAAGGAAGGATGCTGGGGAATTTGCTTGGAGTATGAGAATAAAGTTAGGAGATGGAGAAAGAAGCAACGAGTGACACAAAGTCCCAAACTCCATCCAGTTCTGCAAAATGATAATGCAGTGACAACTGAAATTGGTTGTTCAATGGTATTTAAACAACAAGAGTACTCATCATGCACTTCTAGTTCGCAGGCGTTTGTTGAAAATAACATCGCAACAGAGAGGGGACTACATTTGTACTATGAGAATAAAGATCTAGAGGTGGATCAAGCAGCAATGGTAGTACAAAAGGAACACGAATCTCGGAATGTTGAGCTGATTGGTGTGTGTGATAAGCCATTAAGGAAGATGGACGACGCTCCGAGAAAGAGAAAGAAAAAGAGAAAGATGGCAGGGGAAAATGAGAACCAACTAGCTTGCATGACTTTGATTGGATCTTGAGAAACCTCTTACTTTGATAGCATAAATCAAGGTTAGGCTTTATGATATCTTGAGAATTCTCGAGTAAAATATGTCTACTTTTACTGTTAATTTCATGTTTCTTTGATGTAGGAAGCATCTATCCAATCAGATTTTCAGAACAAAGAACATGTAATGGAACAATTTCTCAACATCAAAGCTAAGCGTTAAGAGCTTTGCAAGTAAGCGCCTGTTTCCTTAGACAAAATGGAAGGGAATCCTCTTGCTCACTACAAGTTAATCACTCCATTAATTTTTATTTTATTTTACGATTTTATCGAGAAATGTGCCTGATATTAGTCCTACCATTCTTCATTTTTACCTTGATGCTTTAGGCCTCTGCTTCGATGTCTCTCTTTACTCAGCGCAAGGTACCTGTGATATCATTCTCAGGCAATTCTACTTGTTTTAATATTCCCTCTTGAATTTTATACTAGTAAGGAAACTCGAAATTATTTAACTGAAAGGAAATAAATTAAGATCCCAGATTCAAACCCAAGCTACAATCCTTGGTATTAGCTTGTCTGCTCTTGTCTTAGTTATCAAGTTTGCCCGACACCTGTCATGTGCTTGTAGGATGTATTAGTCAAGGTGCGTACAAGCTAACACCTTCATAAAAAAGATACAAAGGATAGTTAACAGCTAATTGGTTATTTGATCTGCTGTCTGCGCTAAAGCCACTTTTTTTTTGGTAATTAAAGATTTTATTAATTACCAGAATGTTTACAATAAGAAACCATAGCTTGACTACATAACAGTCTGCTATCTAATCTAAGAACACAAAAGAGTATTTAATTACTAGAGCTAAACTAAACACTAAGTTGTTGCACCAGTTTTTTAATTTTAGTAGATGCCCGGATATTACAAACATAAGCAATTTCCCTCACCAATTGATTCTGACTCTTTGCTTTTCTTTCAAATCTTCGTTGATTCCTTTCAATCCACATTATATGCACCCATTCAGTATATGCCAACTTAAAGATTTGAGCTCTTTGTGATTTACCCGTTGATGCTTGAATGACCCATTTCTCCATTTGTTCCCATTGTGCTGTCCTGAAGAGAGGGACCTTCATCCATTTTAACACACCTTCCCAGACTTTGTTAGAGAAAGGACATTCCATGAATACATTATTTCTTGTTTCACTATAACTATTACATAGTTGCATATAGGATCAACATTTATCCCCCACATCAACAGTCATTAGTTTCTCATGCATCTGCAACCACACTGTGAATTGAGCTTTTGGTCTAGCATCATTTCCAAATCTCAATGTCTTCCAAGGTATTCGCTCATTATCACCACTAAGCTTAAGGTATAGGTATATCTGCTTGATTAAGCTGCATGTTTTGATATCTTGAATTAGTGCCATTGTATCTCTAGCTTCAAATATTTTCCTCACCATCCATCCAGCATGTGTTGAGGGATAGACATTTACATGATAGAATCCTGAGTCTACCCGGACATAAACATGCTTTAGCTACGTATGGACTCTCGTCACCTCGTGTGTACGTAGCACCCACAACTAGTAGCACATAACAATTACATCACCTAGAGGGTAATTTCCCTCTCACAAGGTTAGACATGAGGCTTACCTTGCTCCGAAGTTTCATGATCGGCTCAAATGCCTCTCTAACTCCTCGACTCAAAGCCAACGATCCGAAACTAGTCAAACAACGGTATCAATCAAAATATACTCCAATGAATACAATTTTACAATTTATAATAATTCTCAACTTTGTTCAAAAAGTCAACAAAGTCAACCTTCGGGCCCACGTGTCCGGATTTCGAAAATTCTTGAAGATAATCATTACCCATAATACCACGAACTCAAATATTAATTTATTCCTAATTCCATGTCCAATGTAGTGGTAAAAATCCCAAAATACCAAAATTCTAGGTTTTCTTCAAAATCTCACAATTTCCAGTAATTTCCATGTTCAAATCCATGTATAATTCATGTATTAAACTCACAATGATACTGACCTCCTTGTTATGATGAAAATGGTGGTCCAAAATCACTCCCAAAGTCGGCTCCCATGAAGAAATGGAGTGTAAATGAGCCAAACCCCCGTTTTTAAAATGACACTGCCCAGCACTTCCTTCTTCGCGAACACGGCAAGGCCCACGCGTTCGTGAAGCACTACCACCCTCCGCTCCCCAGCTCCTTCACGCGAACGCGAGACAAGGCTAGCGAACACGAAGACTAAACCCCCTACCAGGCCAACTTCTCTTACGCGAACGCGACTAGGCGATCGTTAATGCGGGGCGCCACTACCCACATTTCGCGAACGCGACCTCTCTATCGCGAACGCGGAGAACAAAAGGCCCCAACTCAAAGTCCTTCTTCACAAACGCGTGAAACCCTTCTCGTTCGCGAAGAATGAAACCAGCACCAACAAACCAACAACATCAACTCATCCAAACTTGGTCCGAAACCATCCTAAAACACACCCAAGGCCCTCAGGACCCCGTCCAACCATACCAACGCAACCTAAAACATGCTACTAACTTAGTTGAAACCTCAAATCACGCCAAACAACATCAAAGCTACTAATCGACGATCGAAACCTTTCCTTAAACTTTCAAACGTTCAAACTTCGACGAACCCGTCTGACTCGTACTTGAACATTCCGCAATGAACTTCACGTACAAGTTATAAATCACGATACGAATCTATTCCAAGGCTCGGAACCTCAAACAGACTTCGATAACACCAAAATCCACTTCAAACCAAACTTAGGAAATTCTAAAGCCTTCAAAAGCCAACTTTTCATAATAAGCGTCGAAATGATTCCGGACCACCCGATACTCAACCTAAACATACGCTAAGTCCGAAATCCTCATACGAATATATTGGAACCTTCAAATCCCGATTCCGAGGTCGTTTACTCAAAAGTCAAACCTTAGTCAACTCTTCCAACTTAAAGCTTCCGAATTTAGAATTTTCTATTTGAATCAACTCTAAACTTCCCGAAATTCGATTACGACTACGCGTACAAGTCATAAACACATAAAGTTAAACTACTCAAGGCCTCAAAACGCCGAACGACGCGCTAACGACCGTTCAGATCGTTATATGGGAAGAAGGGAATAGAGATAGTACGAGAAAATATACTTTAAAAATATATACTCTATATATGTTGATCAATTGGACTTTTAGGTTGAGAATCAAAATGTGTAACATATGTAGTTTGGATTCGAACAATTTCAAGCGATTCTCAATAAGACAGAGGTCACGGGGCATGCAGTTTGATTATATCAATTTTAGTGCAGCTCTAGTAATGTTATAAGGGAGTTAAATCAATCATGAATGTACAAAAAGAGGAGGAACCGATGTCAAGATATACAAACAATAAATTTTGTGGGGATAATATTTTTTAAGTATGAAGCTACTTAGACATCAGCTGAATTAAATGATACTGTACATGAAACTAATTATCCAACATTTTATTGCTTATCTTATATCTAGTTATTTGAAAGCAATACGTCGAGTTTTAATTTTTTTTTATTAATACTAATAACGTCTATTCTAAATTAGATAGGAATGGGGAGCATGAATTTTCTCTAAAAGCTCATGTATGGAGTGTGACTTTTTAGTTTGTTGTTGATATTTATATTCTCGCAAATTCTTTAAACTAATTGATTGAGCAAGTGTTGCAGTCGATATATACATGCATGTAAATTAGAATAAAATAGATTTGAACAGAGTGAAAATATAAAGAAATATAATTACAGTATTTGGAATTGCTACTTATCACAAAGTAAAGCGATTATAAAAGTGAAAGGTAAGTTAATTTAATTAAAAAATTACCAGTCAAGCTGTAAGAACTCATATTCTTTTAGGACATATGCATGGTAAAATAGAAATACTGAAAGTAGGATAAAAGTTTATTTAATGAAAAAATGCCAATGGTTACAAAATAAATTGCTAAATTAATATTAAATTTCATAACGTTGAATTTTTTTATTGAATATTCTTACTTATAAATAGTGATCTGAATAGACCACTACGTCCCAAAGATGTCATAAATTTTTAAAAGCAAACTGACTTTAATTGTGTAGTTAAAGTTGAAGTGGCATCAAAATTATAGAGCAAATTCTGATCAAATTGATATATATGTTGATAACTCCCAAAAGTGAGAATAGGTTGGTTGTCAGTAAATCATCAAGTATGTACATATTAATTTGTCTTTCAACATGAAAATAGTGAATGTAATAAATTGTGTAACTTTAGGTTTATATAAGTTGAAGTTGTAAAAGGTACTTCTATTGAAATAATAATAGAATACATTTTTTCTTTGTAATTTAAATTAAGATATTACTAAATATATTTTTATTGATTATTATTTCATATAGTATCATTTACTTTTGAGTCATATTATATTTTTATTTGTATGTATCACCGATTATATGTGGAGGTTGTTTGAGTTTGTGCCAATAGTTATTCATATGATTTTTAAAATTTATAAAGTTTAGCATATGATTCCGGTAGCGTACATTAGGGTGATTAAGGATATGTATGATGATGCTAAGACTCGGGTAAGGACTGTAGGTGGTGACTCGGACCTTTTTCCTGTGGTAATAGGGTTGCACCAGGGATCGCTCTTAGCCCATTTTTGTTTGCCTTGGTGATGGATGTACTATCACGTCACATCCAAGGGGAGGTGCCTTGGTGCATGTTATTTGCCGATGATATAGTGTTGACTGACGAGACGCGTAGCGGAGTTAACGCGAGGTTGGAGGTTTGGAGACAGACCTTGGAGTCTAAGGGACCAAGACAGAATACTTGGAGTGCAAATTCAGTGAGACCCATGATGCAGACGTAGAGGTTAAGCTTGATGATCAAGTTATCCCCAAGAGAGCGAGTTCTAAGTATCTCGAGTCTATTATCCAGGGTAACGGGGAGATTGACGAAGATGTCACACATCGCATTGGAGCGGGGTGGATGAAGTGGAGGCTCGCTTCTGGTGTTCTATGTGATAAGAAGGTGCCGTTAGGACTTAAGGGCAAGTTTTATCGAGTGGTAGTTCGACCCGCTATGTTGTATGGGGCTGAGTGTTGGCCAGTCAAGCACTCCCACGTGCAGAAGATGAGAGTAGCAGAGATGAGGATGTTGAGATGGATGTGTGGGTGTACCAGGCGAGATAGAATTAAGAATGAAGTTATCCGGGACAGAGTGGGAGTAGCCTCTGTGGAGGACAAGATGCAGGTTTCACGGCTGAGATGGTTCGGACATGTTAGGAGAAGAAATATTGATGTCCCTGTTAGGAGGTGTGAGATGTTGGCCATGGAGAGTTTGAGAAGGGGTCGAGGTAGGCCCAAGAAGTACTGGGGAGAAGTGATTAGGCAGGACATGGCGCTGCTTCAGCTCACTGAGGACATGACACTTGATAGGAGGGTGTGGAGGCCGGGGATTAAGGTAGAGGGTTAGTAGGTAGTTTATAGCGCTCAATGATAGGCTTAGTAACATGCATTTCCCTTCATATTCTTTTATTTTTATTATGGTATGTGGTTTTGTTCGCCTCAAGTATTGTACGTGCTGCATTATTGGATTTTTTTTTCCTTCCTTCTCCTCTTTTTTACCCTTTTTGAGCCGAGGGTTTATTGGAAACAGTCTCTCTACCTGTATTAGGTAGAGGTAAGGTCTGCGTACATACTACCCTCCCAGACCTCATATGTTGGGATCAAACTGGGTTTGTTGTTGTTGTTGTATAAGGTTAGCATAGTCATAAAATTATTCGCACATCGTGCAGGTATAAATACCAGTTTACCATTGCAGCTGCAACTTACATATCAAGTAATAAAAAATTTCGTGAATGAAATGTTTGCGCCGGTAACTACCGTGAGTAAAAAGGACTAAACTCACTACCGGTGTTTAATTAAAGGTTAAAAGTAGGATAAGGAATATCACGGTACTAAAAGAAAAACCCTAAAACCCAACCATTCCAAAACCTTTCAGCTGACTTTCCTATTTTCTTTCCTTTTTTTCGATGGTGAAGAAGTGGGCAGAGTTGTTCCCGCGGAAGTCGACCAGTAAACAGACCTTTCTATTAATTCTCCTTTTTCTTTATCTTCACATCATCTCTGTATTTTTTAGCATTGTTTTTTTTCCTAACTAGAGTTGATTTTTTCTTCCACCGCTTGATTTCTAGGTTTTATCGAGTTTTAAATAGTTGCTTTCGTGGTACACTAAATAAATTTAACTAAAAATTAATTAAAAGTTCTCTCTGCTCTACTTTTTTTATTCCTATCACTTAGTATTGGCATGAAATCGGGACAGAATAGAGGAAAATAGTTAGGTATGATTCATATAGGCGATCTCAACTAGTGTAGAATTATGTATAGTTGATTGATGATTATTTGTTAATTGCATTTTTGGATGCAAGAGTTATCGTAACTGAGTAGGTAAAGATAGATTTTTAGTAAATTTTTTTATATTCTTTATTTGTTTTTTCTAGTAATCCTCTGATTGGTGTTTACTACTTTGCTGCTCGCTTTAGATTTTAAAAATACTATTTTAGGTCTTCATAATGCTTACATTTACCATTACTTATCAAAAATGGTTTGCTGATTACATATTTAAGATAGAATTTTACATAGCGTTGAAACCTGCTATTGAAATTTACATAGAATTTTTCATAATCTTTGGAGAATCATATTGCACATAAATATTGCCCATACCTAGTTTCGTCGTTACTTTTGAATGTGGGCACACTAATTTTCTTTTTCTCTGTTTGCCGTTTTGAACCGATTCTCAAGAATCCAGATCTTGGTTTTGGAAGTAATGAGTTCAAAATTTCGAAGGACGAAATTGTCGAAAATTGTTGGAATGCCACGTTTAAGTTTGACAAAAAATAAAGTGTAGGGACAAAATCCAGTGCTATAAAGTATGATAGCTTTGCAGTGAATGATAACATGAATGATACATTTTGTGAGGGAATGGGGTAAATATGTTGCGCAACCTCTTGATTATATCACAATACTCAATTCAATAGTAATTCAATTATAATATGATGTAGAGTTGTGATTGAAATTTGAAGAAGATGAAATCATAATTATATCACAATTTGTTCAGAAATGTATCAGGATTGTATTATAATTGTATATGTATCATAATTGTTGCGGGAATTGCATTACAAATATATGATAATTGTATATTGTTACGAGCAGTTATGTGTACGTGACGATTTTCACAATTTGTATCACAAGTATGATAATTGTATATTAATTTATTAGTATCAGGTATTATTTTGGGTGTTAATATACTGCATACAAGTTGGATACAATTATGATACATTTATGTTTTAGGCATTATGTATCGGATGCAATTCAAATACAATCATGATATAGTTATCATACAATTATCATAAAAATCATAATATTTTAATAATATAAAGCTCTCGGTAATGGTGGAAAGAGAGGAGATTAAAATTTTGGGCACAGGTTAAGGGATTTTGATGTAAAAGAGAGAGAGAGAGGAGGAGAAAAAAACGAAAGGATATAATTGAATGCACTAATAATGGAGTATGAGTCTTTTAAGAAGCAATATATACAATTTGTTAGAAAAACCTAGATACTTATTAAAAACTTCAAAACATAAAGAACATAGGCAAATAAATTTTTAATATAGTATAGTTAGGTAAAAATCTTTTAATGATAAGGGTAAAACATGAAGAAAAAAATTCTCTTTATTTGCTAAAATAGACAAGTAAAATAAAAATATATTTTTAGCGTAGTGGACAAGTAAAAGTGAATGAAGCACCGATTAATTTAGATTTATATTGCATAAGATTTTTCCTATAAATTATTTGTGAAGCTCGAAGTCGAGATCTATAGTTAAAAGTATGTGGCTTATATCCTTCTCACCACAGTCCTTGGTGGTGGATGGCACGAAATCACGAGTGCATATTCGAGTATTTTTCATTCAAAAGTTAATTCCTATTTTTAGTTCATTTTAATTTTGAAATATATATTTTAGTTAAATAGATTTAAAAAAATAAGTTTAACTTTACGTATATCAAGTTCCCTCTTGTTTTGCTCATTTTACAAGGAATATGTGATTTTTCACATTATCACGGACGTGTATTTTTTTTCTTTGATTAAATATTTATTATATAACTAATGAATACTAACTGTGTTGGTTTTTATCATCAAAATCAACTTATGTAAGTTGTGGGCTAATTAAGTAGTTGTTCCAACTAAATGAACCCTTCAATAACTAGGAACTTTTATATATTTATATTAAATTATAATATTGTGAGTACCTAATTTTTGTCGTGTTGTAAAACTACGCCTAAAAATTCCAAAAAATAGCTTTTAAATTATTTTGCTTTGTACGGGCTCATGTTTGATGCATTTTTAAGTTGCATTTTAGATCCTGAAGAAAATACAAAAAATTATTTTTGAATCTTTACATTTTTGGATTTTGATTGTGTAATTAATTGCATTTATAAAATACTAAAATACCAAAAGTACATTAGTAATTTTATATGCATTTTTTAGCTAAATGAATTAGTTAATTGCTAGAAAAATAGGCCATTAGGTTAATTTTGCAAACTGGTTGGAATTAGGAGTGTTAAATAAATTGGATATTCTTGAAAGTTAAGGAAAAAGGAAAGAAAAAGGGCCAATTTTGATTGAGATTTTTTATTCTTATACACTATTTGAATTCTTATTACGAAACATGTCTATGTATTGGTATTTACCCGACCTAAATACATTTTAGTTACAAAATATATATAATCCACCTTAAAAGGCTCCAAATACACTATTAGTGCGTTCAATCAAGAGATTTAGTTATACATTTTTCCTTTTTTCTCTCATCTTTCCCTTTTCTTTCCTGTTCTTCCACCATTTTCACAAACGGCAATTCACAAACATTAAGATGGATGATCTGAATTGTAGTGTTCGATTTCTGAATTCGAGTTCTCATAAACTAACCCTGTTGTAGACAATAAATTGCGTCAAGAAAATAAAATCAAGACCGAAAAATATTGCGACAATCG